>JAQFYU010002317.1:0-12191 GCA_034694905.1 Ceratophysella granulata
AATTTTTACTTCTCCTGATGTAAAATGGTATTAACCAAACTCCACTCGGTTCACATTTCAATTTCAACTTTGTTTATTGTCAACATGCATCTCAAGCTGGGGCTCGGGCTTGGGCTTTCATATGGCAACAAACAAAAAGGTTGATTTGATGCAAGAAAAGCACTTCAAAACTCAATGGCATGTATTCTGTCGTTTCGTAACCACAAGCGTAACCGCGTGACCACAAGCGTAACTACAAGCGCAAGCACAAACGTAACCACCATGAAAGTTGGATACCAACGGAGGTGTTTCCAATGTCCCTCCTATATAACCGGTAATACAAAGACAAGTAAAAGACAAACGGTTAAGAACAAATAATATTTTTTGTTTAAATTTCAGACGACTTTTGCTATTGTGAACTGTGTTATGATTTATTATCTTTTTAACCATCATCTACTCCTATTCAATGCATGTAGCTGCTATCTCCTAAGTGATACCGAATCGTAGATCGGGATATTTGCTCACATAAAGCTTGACATAATATACGATCAATACAGTCATGATCCTTAACGGATCACCTATTTTAACTCGAAGCACGTGATTGCATAACTTCAAGTGATACCGAATCGTAGATCGGGATACCGGCTCGTTATTCAATAAATTCGCTGCCGAAAAACTTCGTTAAAATTTTCGGCAGCCAAATTTTCGTGATTCGTGGACAATCCAAGGGTTCAATACATTATGAATCAACTACCGCCTGTTGCCATGCTATTTGTGAGAATTTTTTGCATGCAGCTCGCACGGTCGTCAAGGGAATTTTGGAATTTCTATGTTTGACTTTGACGGTATAGAAGGCGTTATTCGACCGAGTCCCCAATCAATCGATGCATTTCTACTTCACTGTATGCGATCCTGAAATTTGCTTTCAGAAAAAGATATTTCTACGACAAAGAATTTGGAATCGAGGTCAACTTCAACTACTTCAAGATTACCAGGACGCTGCTGCAGCGTTATTTCTGGTGGTCGGAAGCCATTTTAGCCGTTTTCGTGGCCGACTACAATATGGATCAAGTCGAAATTCATGAGAACATTCTAGCAGTTTTCCACGAATGGTCATGGATATCCAGAATCATTGGGAAAGAGCTCATTAATATGAATATGAAGTACTTGAAATGGATCACCAAGATCCACATTGTCCAATGTGTATTCGGAATGGCCTTTTCCATTCAGTATATCTTGTCCTTATCTGAGTGTTTGAGAAATCGAATGGATATCGTCCATAATGAAATAACGTGTATTAGCAAATCACTTGGTTTCAAATTTGATAAATTTTTCATTTCACCAAAGGAATTTGCTCGAATTAATATGAGCAATTTTGCACTTCAAGTTCTAGATTTGAATTTATATTTCAAAGCTCTCAAAAAAGCCGCAGGACCGATAATTTTAGCATTTACAAGCGTTACCACCTTATCTATGACTGTGGTCATATTTACTTATTTTAACTACTCTTCTGGTCCAAAAAATTTCAACCTGGGCATTGGTCTATTTACTTATTTGGTGATTTGTGTTGTCAAATTAATCTGGATGGCAAACTGCGGTGAAAAGCTACGTCAAAAGGTAAGTACAACCGATCCAGATTCAAGGCGAGTCATTTTACGTGACCTCAAGGTGTAACTCACAACTTTGACCATATCTGTTGCAGAGTGTAGCACTTCGTGCCACCATTATGGCAATACCTGCATCCACTACTCAAGATGTCGAAAGTCTTGCATATTTAAAACACCTTGCATATGCCTTGAAGTACGAGCTTACCGGCTGGGGCTATTTTAAACTGAATCGATCATGTGTCACGTCGGTAAGCTGCCGATTGCCTATTATATTGAATATATACATATTTGTATAACTTATATTTATAAAACAAAACAATTCCACGTGTTCTTATCTTTACCGACTTGCAGATATTGGGATCGATTATAACATACAACGTGGTCCTGCTTCAATTCCAAAATAACGGATCAAACAACAACAGTCACGGAAACAAAACTTTAATTAGTAATAATTACGACCTTGAAAATATATCTTACTCTCATTTGAAGACTAACGATGACTATACTACAAAATTCCGCAGCCATTAACCTAAACTTATTTATTGATGAGCGCAGGTTAATCCCGAACGCCTATCCATCATCAATTTTTAACGAGGAGAGGAAGATGGAACTAAGATGCAAATATTTGTCTCGAACTATTGTGTCCTGGAATCGTTGCGTATGTAATGCTAGTAAAAATACAACGCTAGATTTGTATGATGTGCTCAGACAAAACCATTATATTTAGCGACCTGAAAGTATATTGAAACCTTCGTCAATAGAATTAATGAAATTGAGGCACGCCCAAATAAACGGGAGCATTGATGGAATATTAGGCATAGACCGAAGAGAGGACGCCTAAAGCAATTAGGGAAAATTCTAAAGAATATCAAGAATCTACACAATATATTTGATTAGCTTCCTCGTAGGTAATGGGTAGTACAAAAGTAATCTTGTCAAACAATTAATAAAATGCTTTCAGGTTTTGGTGTTATGTTCTTCAGACATAAATATTTTGAATTTGAATTTTGAGGATGATGGATGTCGATTGTCGGTGCTGCCATTATCCAGTGTCACACGGTCACATTTGTTCATGTTTATTATCCATTGTATAGTTTAATTCAAGTGTTAAGCGCGTTTTAGGAGCATTTACTTTGCAAAATCTGAATTTCCTTAAAAAGAAATAAATGTTAAATAAATTAAACACATCCGCCGAAATTAAACTCAAAATGGTGGCCACTGATTTAGTCTACTTACAACTTGTGGCCACAGCTGGTGCAGTACTGGGACACTTCCCTGTTAAAAAGTTACAAAATGGATCCAGAAGTGTTTGTTTTACATCTCTGTTTGGTATTTGGAGCATTCTTCTTGTTGTTCTCCATATATTTATTGTTCCAACGGTATTTGCTTGTGTATCGGTCCAATCCAAGATTCTGGCAAAAGTGGGCTCTTTCCTCCACCGTGGAACAGAGCTTATACCCATTATGACGCACTTATATCATTGTTCAATTTATAGTCTTTACTTGCTGTGGTTTTGGTGCCTTCCCAAGTTTCTGGTCGCTTGGAACGGAATAATAATGTATGACACTAAATATGGAGTGGACAAACTTAGGAAGACCCGAAGTTCAACAACTATTCGGATATTTCAAGCTATATTTTTAACCTTTGAAACATTTGTGCATACAGCTTCATACAGATCAAACTTGGAGTTTCTAAGTGACAAGAAGGCTGAGGAAAATCTCCGTCGAGTGTCATTGCTTTTGCAATTGGTTGGAGTTGACTTGACGAGAGTGTTGGTGATTATTCATATGTGCATTTGCCAATTTGTGGTCAGCATGGCAGCCATCTTCGTTTTCGAAATTTCCCTGGCTTTGGAAAAGCGTATTGATCATATTCAAGGATCACTCCAGGGTTCACCGAGAAAGGCCGAGATGAGACGTTGCTACGAACAGATACTGGATTTAAACAAAACATTTCAATGGCTTCATAGTGCGTCCAGCCTCATCGTTATAGGTGTTCTAGTGATTTCAACTATTTTGATTACGGTGTATACTTTTCTGATCATAGTCAATATAGATATCATTGGCAGTAATGCTATTTATTTTAACTTCTCTAAATATTTGATCCTGTATCTCCTTTTTGCAATTTGTAAAGTGGTACTTCTAACTAATTCTGGAGAAACACTACTGAAAAAGGTTAGAATATTAAACTTTTAAACTTGTGATTTTGGTGTTCTGTTATATGTAGTCCGTTTGGAACTGATTAGGAATTGTAAAAAGTTCGTTGATTTAAACTGAATATCTTTTTTGTGTGTACAGGGTGAAGAATTACGTGCAGATATTTTGAAAATCATGCCAGATGAAGTTCAAAATGATTCAGACATAGACATACTAGTGCATTTGAAACTGTTGTCTTTAAATCTAAACTTTCAACTTTCTGGTTCCGGATACTTTAAGCTTAACAGAGCTGGATTCACAGGCGTAAGGACTACGATTAACCAAATCTGTTGTAAATATTCAAACTGCGCTAATTTCTATAAGTTCTTCTGATGTAAAATTTGCAGATATTGGGTGCGATAATTACTTACAACGTCGTTCTAGCCCAATTTGAGGCATCTGGATCTGGACAACATGATTAACGACAGTTCGGTGTCAGTAGTGCAAAAGTGTCGACAATGGCTGAACTCACATACACAACTCGGAAATGCCTACATTCCCTTCGCACTGTTCTCTGTCTCAACTAAGAGAAATAATGTACTAAGATTGTAGTTTTAATTATGATGTTAAAATTCGTGCATTCGAAATATCTATTTTCTTCGTCTTCATAACAAATCAAAAGTTATGCTGAAGTTTTCTCTTTCGACTTTCAATTTTAGTTCAAGTTCGTAAAACAGCAGTCCAATTTCGAATCTTAGTGTGTATTCTTTGGGAAAGGAGCTACATAGTCTCAGGTGTGTTAAATTTCTATTGAAAACAGCAAACAAAATTTCAAAATTGACAATGCGAATTTGAAATATTTTACAATTGATCCGTTGTCCCAAAAAGATGAGAGTTGCAGTGTAAACTAATTAATTTATAATTAGTTATTCATTATTAGTCAATTATATTTTATGGAATAAGGCGAATTATACAGAATAACGTAGTCAGAGGACAAATTGAATTTTTATGAATTCGAGATCATTGTCTCGCAATATAAAGTTCATTTAAGTCAAGGATCAGAGGCTGTAACAGTACTATTACGATTTACGGTATGTTCCATCTGAATTCAGCTCTTGATTTGGAGTTATACATACATAGTAGACTTCTTCCATTCGGGTTGTTTCTTCAGTTTGAATTTGAGTGCACAGGAGTTGATGCAGAAAAGTTCTCCAGTTGGCTGTGGTCCATCGTCAAAAACTTGACCCAGGTGAGCGTTGCACTGAAATATATTGTTTAAATATTACAAACCCTATCCTCACTCGACCACTAAACACAGTAGCTATTAATCTTGAAAATATGTAGTATGTTAACATATGTACATAGATCAGGTCTTACATTTCTACAAATAATTTTTGTCTGGTTCTTCCGCTTGAAACATCTTTACGACGGAGTACTCCATCCATTGTTCCATAAGTCTCCATGCTCTCGATAGCAGCGAAAAATGACGCCCATCCAGTTCTGGAATCCTACTGACACTTGGAACTTTAAATTAAATATACAATTCAATTTCAATTACAAGATACAAAAAATGGATACAAGAGACCGAAGTTCCAGAACAACTTTATACCTGAACAACTCAGCACCACAGCAAACGCAAGTATACACGCCCACTCCCTTGCATTCGTAATATTTCCCGCCGTACGCCTGAAAATATTTGTTTTCACATTATTTTGATGAAGTTTTAAAAGTTTATTTAGTAATAATGCGGGCTTGTAACTTCTAACTGTCAAATGTAACTCACGGCTTCTGTTCCTCCCTCCCTGGTGATTAAATATTGCTGAGGAGTAAGTCGTTTAGCCCACTCTCGTTTGGTCATCTTCCGTGCTACTTCTGATGACATTTTTTCGTTCGAAGTACCAACAACTTGACCTGCTTGAAGTTTGGAAAATATTAGTGACATATAATTGAACTATTTTCGGATCCAGGTGCACGTGCAGCACAATATATCGTATATATTCCGTATTTAGTGCCAAAAAATTAAAGCCACGTTGGCTAAAGGCGAGCAGAATTATCCGTGTTGCTTGTCGAGAGCGGCCGACTGGTTTTAATCAGAACTCGAATGAGTATAATTCATTTGAATGCATTTGAAGCATATTAAACTTAATTGCAATTCATTGGAATTCCGCGAATTCATTCACTGTTGATGTTGACTGCTATTTCTAATTCGACGTATTTCCACAAAACAATACCATGTACCTACTTTCTTTGCTGTAGCATCCACACAATTTGTCCAGGAATACAGAACACTTGGACTTGACTTGGACGTTCGGTTTGAATTTGAGTGCACAGGAGTTGATACAGAAGCGTTCTCCAGTGGGCTGTGGTCCATCGTCAAAGACATGACCCAGGTGGGCGTCGCACTGAAATATTTATATTGAAAGACAGCATACCTTTGTTCCTCGAAAAAAACCCAGAAATTTCGAGTCGAGAATAATAGAAAATCCGTTTACAGTAGAAGAGCCGGACAACTACGGTTACGGTAGTCTAAATACTTTGAAATACCTTTCTCCATGTTGGGTCTAGGTACTTTTGAACTGAAAAAGTAGCGTTGGGCTCGCGAGTTCTTGTGCGCGTTTCTCGCTCTTCTGCAATTTCTTGACTTCAGCTTCACCCATTCTCCCGATTCGGATGCAAAAATATCGTTGGGCTTTACCACATGCCCTTGTTTAGCTTGATATGTAGTACTGCTCGTATTGAAGGATTTTTCAGTCAATTTTTGTCAGATGACGTTCCACTTCGCAGAACCGTAACTTCAGCTTGTAGTATCATCATGGTCATGAATCATGACATGATTCATGATTACCCCTTCCGCAATCTTCTTATTTATGGTCCATCTGAATCGAATTATTAATCAATCCTGTCAAAGAAATCAAGAGCAAGTGCAGAAGATTTTGTTCTAATTTGGTTGGATATGGCTAATATTGCTTCCAAAAATAAAATTCTGGATTCGAATTCTGGCATGACAAGGTATGCTACAACGAATATTTGGTATTTTTGTGTCAATTTTCAATTTTGACCATTAAAGGCTGTCAGCTAAGTTTCTAGAATTCCCAAAATCATTCGATAAGTGGAGAAAAATACGTGAACATTATAACGTCATAGGAAATCAATTGGAATTGAAGAAGTAATCCAACTTTGAAGATGAAAATTACATTCAAACAGCAATATTCGGAAGTCGGAAACATTGGCAAAAACGAGGTGTGCAATAACATGTCCCAAAATATGCCAAACAAATAGTGGAATCGGCAAAATAAATGCGATAGTTTTCTACCGCTTGTTTTGCCAATCCGGTTTTTGAAAAATGATAACCTTGTCTCTTTTACAGTTTAAATCGTTCATTCGTAACAAAAAATATGGCATGTGATAACATAAGCTGATGTACAGTCCATACAATATAGACGTAAAAAAAAGATCAGATTCAGCAGTTACTGATCGTAATTATGAATACAGCTGCAATCTTCCATGTCTCGTTTACATATAGGAATAATTAATCGCCTGAATCATTATTGCCTACTTCGCTCGCACTAGCAAAAACATCAAAGTAGAGAGACCCACATGTGTTTTCCCAAATTTTAACTGGATTTAAAATGAAGTGAAAGTGAAGTCAGCTTTGTTATTCTTACTTCTAATTCTAATTCTATTCTTATTCTTACTAAGGTTTCCATCCAACGTTAAGTTTATGTTTCTACGTCATTATTTGCATCTTCATGACTTCATAATTTCATTGTTTTAATTTTTTCCCATTTTGGTTTGCAATACATTCAAAAACACGAACTCATCTGTGTTTTTTTTGTCATTTCGGAGAGAGCGATGTTTGCCAATTTGAAAGCTTTTCCAACTCGGAGGGTCCGAAAATGTTTCGGATCTCTCCTGGAATCCAATATTCATATTCGCAACTGTAGAAGTGTGTTTTGCATTCTTTCTTATAATCATTTTCCTTGTTGTAGAGCAGTATAAAAAACTTGAAGTGCAGTGCTTTTTTAAGCAACAAATAATTTTAGCTTGAGCAATATCAGGCTGGATTGCACAAGAAAAAAAACAGCGAACAAAATACCCAGTATCATAGCTAATACCAACCAGAACATGGGGTCGAGGTCGAAGGTCGGAACATGACCCACAAGGTATATCTTAGGTAGTTAGGTATATGCCTCATATCAACTGAAGTTAACATATTCCTACAAGCATTAATTCAGAGGTTCCGTCAGGCTGATTCTTTCAATTTTCGTGAATTATATGTAAATATTTACACGTTCAATTTATCGGTTTGCGTGTGAGTGTGATGGTGATGAGCGACTTTAAATAGCATAAGGGTAAACATTATGCTATTCACCTGTTTTCATGGTTTGTAAATTCCAAATACGATATATAATTAGGCGAAAAAAACAATTCCATTAGCAATGAAAGTACACAACTATTTTACCAACGATCCGCCAGCGCCAGCAGGAAATGTCGACTAACTATAATAGTATACCTTAAATATGTGTAATTTCAATTGTTCTTTATACTGTAGCACAGTAGACTCATCCATTAACTAATTAGATGTCGCCCATTAATATAGTGAATGTTTGGCAATTACGATTATGTACAGAATGTATATGGCAAATGGCATTGCAAATTGTAGTAAGCGTATATCAGTACGAATAAACCAAGCAGTTTTCCTTCAAGATCGTTTTGTTTAATTTCTTCACTGTCATTCTCCAAATTGATTAAGTAAAGAGTTATTTAGTAGTCACCATGGCTTCCGGTTCTGGATACCTGAAACTAGCTGCTAAAATGGGTGCTGTCTTGGGTCAGTTTCCAGTTCGGAATTTTAGAGATGGAATTCTAACACACGACCAATTCTCACCATGGGGCATCTGGAATTTGATTCTGCTCGCTTTCCACGTTATTCTCGCTCAAACAATCGTCGGGACAATGGGACTTCAAGAACACGTTTTCGTTCGAGAAGAACTGGGTGTGAAGGGTCGAGGATGGTTGAGCCTGATGACACGTTCCTATTTGGTCTCCGTCTACTTTACATATTTATTCTGGCTCTGGTCTCTGCCCAAGCTCCTTCAAGTTTGGGGAAAATTTGAACTTTACGATCAGAAATATTTGACAACGAGGATGAAGAAAACGAGTTATGAAATATTTTGCAGAACCGTTCAGGCTGCACTATTTTGGATTGAAGCCGTTCTAAACGCTTTTTCCTTCAAAGCAAGTATAAATGTGATGGATGAGCTAGAGGGAGGCAGTACTTTTCAAAAGGTTTCATGGATATCGTCGTTTCTTGATATCAACTTAGTGGCGATTCTGGCGGGGTTTCATATGTTCCTAGTTCAATTTGCGTCTGGGCTAGCAATTCAATTTATTTTGGAATTCTCTTTTGAATTGAGAAAACGAATTGATGGAATTCAGGATGCTCTTCTTTGCCCTTTAAATTGTAAACAGTTTCAGATATGCAGGACTCAACTAACGGAATTAATGGACATTTTTGATAAGTTTCGAAACGCTACTGGATTAATAATTTTTTTGTTTATGAGCGTCCACGTTGTTCTAATAACAGGCTACACATTTCTTATCATGGTCAACACACAAATGCTGAATCTTAGGCCGGAAATTGCCCAATTTGCAGTTTACTTTCTTTGCTACTTTTTCTTTGCAACTTCCAAGGTGTTGTTGCTAACTAATTCGGGAGAATCTCTTAAATCGAAGGTAATACGGTGGTTCTGCATTCTGAGTAAATTTATGAAATTTTTTGAATTTTTTTTGGAATTATTTTAGGGCGAAGAACTAAGGCGAAGCGTATTGAAAATGTCACCTGATACGTTTATGGATTCTGTGAGCTTGACACATTTGAAACTGCTGGTTCTTGATATTGACCTTCAACTTTCTGGTCACGGCTACTTTCGGCTCAATAGAACTGCTTTCACCGGAGTACGTTCTGATTATTATAGGTATTTAAATTTGAAAAATCCCCAATAAATACGTTTAACGTAACTGAATTTCACAGATACTGAGCTCTGTCATCACATACAACGTTGTTCTGGCTCAATTCGAAGCCTCGCTTGGAAGTGGCAATCCAGAAATTCCGGAATTGTAATTTTTTTGTGAATTAGGAGTTTCGTGCAATCTAGTTACTACCGTATAACTACATGTGTACGATTTAAATATAAAGGCGATTAATTCACATGGTCATCATTACTAATTAATAAAATGCAAACGTAAAAAAAGTCTAATTAAATTCACTTCCATTCGTGGACGCGCTTGTCGCATCTATCTTACTACTAGGCACAAAACATTTTTTGTTCATAAAAATTAACAAACCAAAAACCACATATACATACACATTCGAAACCAATATGATTCTGGAAGTTAGTGATTTTACAATCTTTATTTCGACTGTTGATTTCCATAAAATTGTTCGATTTTTTTCTTGATTCTGACTAGTGACCAATTTTTAAAACAGGGTTTTGCAAGGTTTTGGGAATAGGACTTTTCATTAATTTGATTGATTCACGATTTTAAAAACAAAGGTTGCAATTTTATATCATTTGTTTTTCTCAATTTTTATTTTAAGATTTTATTCTTGTAAAAAATGCGATTTTGGATTTCGTAAATAACGGCTGGCTGACTTTGGCCAATGTTTTCGAAAATCATCATTTACCGATGCCACTCAGCCCTGATGATGACCTACCAAATCTCAAATAGGTCGTATCTTAAGTTATTCGAAATTCGGAAGTTCCTCGACAGAGAATAGGACTTGCATTGTAGTTAAATAAATATCTAATAATAATTCATGAATTCGGAATTTATTGATTAAAACTCCTGTTTTATTTCACTGGAATCATGGAAATAATCAGTATTTTAGAATTTGAAATACACCTTAATTCAGAATTTATAACAATGTGCCAAAATATCTTTTTGAGTTGTCAAAGGACTTTCAAAATACCGATGACACTGTATCCTACACTTTGTTTGTGGACGGTAGAGTCATTAAAATATGTTTCCATTATATTTCAAAGAGTTGAATCCCAACACAGAAAGGAAGGTGGAGTACGATACGAGTTGACAACGATCCGCTGAATTTCTTTTTGGTCTTTCAGTCACGTTTAATGGAGCCTTCGTGGACATGGCCATCAGCCTGGCCTTATCAGCTGCATCCTCTATTTCCCTGAGTTGAGCCAACGCCTCCTCCGTATAAATCGGTTTAATTTTGTCCATGTAATTCCAAGGTGGTCCAGTTCGCTCACCAGCAGTACATTTGTTGTCAGACCCACATTGACCACTCACGCAACCCCATTTCACAAGATCTTGTAATGTGTCCAATAAGTCTTTCACTTTTGCTTGGAAAGGGTTTCTAGTTTCCGGCCTCAAATATTCATAAGCTACGTATTCCACGTTCTTCAGGAAAAGATCTAGTTCTCGAAGTCTCTCCACAGGATCCTTCGCTACGTCGAATCCTACGCATGGAAAACCTTCCCTGATCAGGCAGGCGTGCTCACAGGTTGATAACGTGGCGCTTAAAGTATTTGCTGTAATTGACAAGAGGTTGAAGTAAAGTTAAATCTTTGATTTTTTTGAAGCATGGAAATAGAGACATACGGCATCTACATACATACAGATACAGATAGCTAATTTAATACGGAATATGGAATATGCCTCTCGTTTCACTTATGTATTCGAGAGCTTCTCCGATATTTGAATTTGCTTTTACCGTTAATTTGATAAAATGAATGAACGAATAGAGATGTGTGATATATTCACCTGCATTGCCAGAAACTTCCCAAATTGAAACATGCCGTAGGAAAGGAATTCCTCCATTCTGGTATTGATCTGGTGTTCGAAAGCTTTGGTAGAATTTGCAGAGCGTTGGCGGTGGTGGCTTAGTATTGGTAGGTTTACAGGAATTAACCAAGTGAAGTGGAACGAAGAGAGTGCCAAGGAGGAAGATCCATTTTGAAACGAGCGGGATTGTAATCCTCTGTTGTTTGATCATCGCAGATCACAGATGTCGTACCTCAGCTTGAAGGGTTGAAAGAATAATCCTGTGTGGATAAGTTAACGAACTAATTGAGACCTCTCAAGACGAAGAATTAAACATTCGAAAAATATAATCATCGGAATCGGAAGAGAGGAACAAGAATACGCTGAGTCTTTCTAACCAATCAATCCGTTGGCCCTGTAATTGTGTTTCCCGTGGCAACATAATAAATATATTTTGTATTTATGTTCCAAAATTAAGTAAATATTATTATTGAAGCTTAACGAGCCCGTCCGTTGGAAGGATGAAATTCGCAACCAAATCCATAACTCATCGGCGAATGAAAAATACAAACCGACATTTCTAGGCGGTCGGTTTAATGTTTGCGAAAAAAATTAATTGGCTTAAAAATACAAAACCGACCGCCTAGAAATGTCGGTTTGTATTTTTCATTCGCCGATGAGT
>JAQFYU010002318.1:0-12189 GCA_034694905.1 Ceratophysella granulata
CCGGAGAGCAAACAGGCTCTCCGGAGAGCTCTCCTCTCCGCTCCGGCCTAAAGTCGGAGAGAAGAAGCACTACTCCACATACAATCCAAAATACAACCCAAGCACCCATTCACACACAATCCAACACATGCACACATCTAAATATCATTCCAACCCATTCATATCCAACATTTATCTCATCCAGAGATCAACCTGCATGTAAATACCCAATAGACGCCAAAACTTTAACCATGCACACATTTAACATTCGGTCCAACCCAGAACAAACGATGCACGAATTCAGCATCAAATCCAACCTAAATATTCAACGCATGCACAAATCCTACATTCAATTCAAAATCCAACCCAAAACTCAACCCGTGTGCAAATCCAACCCAGAACCCAACACATGCACAAATTCATCATTTTATACAAAATCCAACCCAAAACTCAACCCTAGCACCAGTCCAACATCCCATTCAAATTCTAATCCAAAACTCGACCCTTGCGCAAATCCAATATTCAATTCAAAATCCAACCCAAAACTCAACTCTTGCACCAATATAACATCCAATTCAAAATACAACCCAAAACTCAACCCATGTACATTGTCGAACCAATCAATTATACAATAGCATAGCTGGCACAACTCTCCGAACGTGTCCATATTCCTTCATTCGATTTTGATGCGCTATCTGCTGTTCAAAAAATATATATTAAGAATATGAAATATGTTATTACTTGTTGTACATCAGATACAATATAGAAGAAGCCGAATGCTTAATTTTACAAAGTGCATGAGTTTGTTTCTGATATAGAATTAAATCTTTACTTTCGAATCCCACCATGCTGCGTGCAATCCTCAAATTAACAACTTGAATTGAACTACTTTTCCTCGTGCAATACCACCAATTGAAAATATTGATTCACAAAAAGTGACCCTGAATCTTCACAACAGACAGTTTATGGCAAGGTGCTTCAATTGACTCTTGATTGAGTCTGAAATCTAGTTCAAAGTTTTTTCCGTGGTCCACCTGTGATTTGATCCAATCTAATTTTCTTCCAAGCTCATTAAGACAATGAGGCAAGTGAGGGCCAAGGGCTAAATCACTCAGAACTAACGGTAGCATTTTTATTTAATATCACTCACTCACATCACAAAGTCGTCAGCTTCTTATCTGGGCGTTTACATCAACGGGAAGTGATTCATGAGATGTGAGATACAGAAGTCAAGGGAGACACCGCTTAAGAATTAAATCCCTATTTAAAGTGATCATGGGGGTTCTCGTCTCAAACGCTCCATTTATAGATGGTCTGGAATGATTTATGCGATCCATGCTGTTCCTTTATATTGATACAATATATGTACTGCAGTAACTACGGAACTACATAATTTCACTTCTGTTTACATTCAGGAGTCTGGAAGTGAGGCTTTTTCTTTGCTTGTTTAAATAAGTGCAATCACCACGTACCACGTTCTTGGGTTTCCATTTCCAGCTAGTGCCACATGTACGCATACAATGCAAATTGATACTCAGGCCTAAGTTTATAAAATGCATGTAAAATAATCTGTTGCAGCATCCGGGATTTAACCATGGCTTAAAATCTAATACAGGGTGAGCCTGGAATTGCTCAGTTATTTGAAATTGGTTTAGCGTCGTTTTTCGATTTTTGTATGCACAACATTGACATGGACAATGACCTAGCAACCACAACAATTTTAAGAAATGCTCGTAAGAACATTCTGGATTTTAAAATAAATGGTTTAAAATTTTAATACAGGGAGAGGGAGAATGAATTTGATCTTAAAATTTTAGAGCGTTTGTCTATTTTTAAAGTGCGAAAATTAGCATTATGTTGACATGGACAATGTCCCTAGCAACCGCAACAATTTAAGCCTTGTTGAAGCGTTCAGGATTTAATAAGGCTTAAAATCTCATAAAGGGCGTCTCAGATGTTTTGAACCGATTGAAGATCGTATGCAGATTTTTTAAATACAAAGATGAGAAGTACGAGTACGTTGAAATGGACAATGCCCCTAGCAACCGCAACAATCTAAGAAATTTTAATGCATCAGGGATTTTATACTGGCTACAGGGTGAGCGCGAAAATTCTCAGTTCTTTAGAACCGATTTAAGATCGTATTTGGATTTCGATTAATGCAAAAATTAGTACTCCGTTGACATGGACAATTACAATTACCCTAGCAACCGTATCAATTTGAGAAATATATAATTAACGGTTAACTTCCTGGGCATTACAATTTTACCATAGTTTAACTTTGATTTTCTTAAATTGTTACTGTTACCAGGACCATTTCTACCAACCCAGTGTCATTCTTCTTCAAAAAATACAAAATAGTCACCTAAAATCGGACACAAAATTGGGGAAATCTAAAAATGTAACTTTTATATTTTCAAATTTACATTTGCATTTAACACTGAAAGTTGGATAATTGTTCTGAGCTCATCGGTTCAGAGATTAGAATTTTAACGGATAGTTTTCATCCCCGAACTTGTGCTCACGCCGCACCGAAAAAGAATTTGACAACATTTTAATTTCATCGTTCAGTCAAATAAATATTTCATAATTTAATTAATGCGTTAAGAAAATTCAAAAGTTGTGTGAATTACGAGAGCATTATTTTTTGGTACAGCTAATAAATCCGTTTTTCATCGCAAAATAAACTTTGGTAGTTGGTAGTTGAACGGCAATTTCAATTTTACCAGCAAACAATACAACGTTCAGACGGTTTCCGAAGTTGATACCTAACTCTTTTTTTGCAGTGAAGTTAAACTGCTATGTATTCAGAGTTTTTCGGTTACATTAAAATTATTACTTACTTTACGTTTGGAAGAAATTTATTAACGAAAAATAAAATTTAGCGGTGAAAATCAAAGTTATTTGCGGTGATAAAAATAGATTTTATTTATTATTGATTGAATGCCTACAAATTACTCGTGAATGCCTAGTGCATTACGCAAATCTGTAAAGTCGTTAATTAAAACCATGCCAAATTGGTGACATGTAATCGCGAGAAAGTAACAATGGGATACGATTCGATGTGACAAGCTTAAAATAAATTTTGACGCCATGCATGACGGCGCCCAGTGAAGCCGGCATAATACAAAATTGCCTTCTTTTGCTTAGAAAGTGGCGATTAGTTTGTCACTGTTGTGTTTGCATGAACTACAAAGTCATACATCATACACACATGAATAATGCACAGGATTATCGGTGCTCGGATGTTACATATGCGACACGGATGTTACTGTTACATGGGATAAGGCGATTACAAAATAAGAAATTAAAGTATGCAAAAATGGAAATTGAATTTGAGCCGTTCTGCATACTCCGTATGTGTGATTAACTCAGCTCAGCTCAACAGATTCGGCATGGATCTGAGTTCTGTGTTGAGCTTATGGGAGAATTGCATTTTGTCGAGTGAAGGATGATTTTGAGAGATAATTACAGTGTTCACGAAGCATGGAGTCGTTTCTGTGCGTTGAAGTGAAGAGTTATGTGGCTTTGGAGAGAATTAGGATGTGATTGAGGATTGAGACTTCCTCAATTGAAGTGACCTCCGTGTCAGATGGACTCAGACCATGCTACATTCTTAAGTTGCTCAGATTTATGGGCGGAGGCAAGGCAAGATCATTTGTTTCATATTTTAGGATGAGTGTCAAGAAATTGGTTTGGATATTTATGAATTCCACATTTTTAGGTCAAAATAATTTGTAAAAAAGTTTTCAATTGATCTTGCGACGATTAAAAAATATTATGAGACATTTATAATGTGCTTAGCTAATTTAAAAACATTTGTCAGTTGAGTTCAGGACTCCTATTGTGCATGTGCATATGTAGCTTTACTGAACCGAATTTCATTTTTAAATTCTTACTAGAATTTAATTCGGATCAATTATTTTAGAAACATTTTCATCTTCGTCACCTGAAGAAAGTTATTTACGGAATTGAAACAATGTAATTTGTACAATGAACGAGGAGTTAGTCAAAATTTTAAAGCATTTTTAAATCTTTCGGTTAATTGATCTCTTAAAAAAATTTTTTTTTGGACAGTTCATCAATAAGTGTAGCATTTTTAGATATGTAGTTGTTCAGTCCATCAAAATCTATTGTGTTGGTCGTTCGACTGGCTTGGCTGGTTGTTTGACTTCAATAATAAATTTCACGTTTAAATCTTTCGGTTAATTGATTGAATAAAAAAATTAAATGGGAATTTTTAGGCAAAGTTCATTCAACTCTATGCTTTGTTAGATTGTTCGGTTAATTAGTCCTTTGAGTTACCCGCTATATTGCACAAGGTGTTTTGACAACGGCAATTTCCATATTGCATTTTGAGATCGTTAAGTTAATTGATTGACTAACAAAATTAAATGTGAATTTTAGAATGAACATCTCATCAGAATCCATTGCATTTTTTAGATTGTTTGGTTACTTGATCTTCTAAATTTCTTAATCATTCGCCTTTTTAAGTCGTTCGGTTAATTGATCGTTAAAAATGTTCAAAAGTGAATTTTAGAACAAACATCATCAAAATCTATTCCATTTTTAGATTGCTTTGCTTGTGTCACTTAATCCATTGAATTTATAGATAGTTCTGTTAATTGATCGTTTAAAAAAAATTAAATTCAAATTTTTTAACCAAGTTTTAAAAAAATCTCTTGTATTTTAGATTGATGAATCGTTTGATAATTGATTGTTTTCTTTCATTTTCTTTCCGGTTATTTGTTTTGATAGTCGATTCTTAAATTTGGTAACTGGCAGAGTGCTTGCCTCAATGCACCATGCACCCTTGAGATTCAGCACTTACTAAATTAAATTGTGAAGTGAATTTTAGAGTTTTTTGAAAAATAAATCGAAATATATATTTTCAAATTGCAACTTCCGCATCTGTATGATTACAAGTGAAACGTCGTTTGTCAATCAATATGAAAGTAATATTAATGCATTCAGCGTTTAAAGTTTTTCTATCAGTGACACCTTCAGGCTACAGACAAATTAGTTGTAGTTTTACGGCTGTAGTTTGGTAATATTCCATTGAGAAGCACTGCGGTAACACCAGTCGGTCAGTCTATTCTATTGTTCAACGCAATTGTTCCCACGTGTCTGTGTGTTAATGAATTCCAAAACTTAACCCATCTTCACTGAGCTTGTCCTACCCGCCCTGCCCATGCATAATAAAATGTGTTCTAATTGGCAATAGGCTGAGTATTTTCACCAGCTCTTGCTATGAGAAAATGAAGCATACGCAATGGTCAAGTAATATGAGTCCTGTCTTGTCGTGTGTCAGTCCCGAGCAAACACTTAGTAAAGGATTATGAGGACTGAAGTAATAGCAAGAGTTCAGGCAACTGTACTCAAAGTAGGGCATTAGGGTGAGAAGTGAGAAGACGACGAGTTTTAAGAAAATGAAATAAACCAAAACATAATCATCAGGAATCAGTCGTGAATTGAATAATCATAAAGAGGAAAGGGCTGAAGAAACTCCACATGGTTTCGGTAATTTTGTTGCGATGTTGGATTTATGTAAGCTGAATTGAAGTCATGCATGCAGGACCAAGTATTGAGCTGATTTTAAGGAACGCCACCCGATACCTATTCTATACTTTGTTATTTAAAAATATTTTTTAAATTTAAGTTCAGATTTATCCTAGTTCTTCTATTCCAACTTCCACTTACTTTTAGTTGTTAACGGAGTTTAAAATTTATTTCAGAATTTTTAGGCTGAAGAAAGATCCTTTTGTAAAAATGTTGAAAATAAATTGGAAAAATTAACATTCTTGGCCATGGAGGAATTTATAGTAAATCAAATCAAGCAAGCAATTAGCAAGATCAGCGTTAATTTGCGAAAACCGATAATGCCTCGTGTGTTAAGCTTTAATTTGAACGGAAAATATCACTGTTGCTAGGAAAATTCCTCCATGCCAATGCCAACTGCCAACGTAATGCTAATTTTATCAATTTATTTTTGAAAAATCTTTAGTTTGATATTTAATTCGATTAAAAATCTTAAATCTGGAATTGATTAATTTTAAAAGTAATTCACTCTTTTTCTTGCATGGGACTTTATAGGAAACTAAACTATTACTTACCTTATTATAAACTCAGCTTAGTTTCAAGAATTTCAATTTTATCAAACGCGACTAAACGAAAATCGTGACTTGAATTTAAATGTCGTGATTCGAACCAAGACGCTTGAAGTAGTTTGAACATTATGTCCATGAAAAATACATAGGTACATGTATCTAAATTACTCTCAAATGTAGTTTGAAATTACTTGTAATTAAAAACCACAGATTTCATTTGAAATTACTCTCAAATGTAATTTAAAATCATACGAATTGTTAAAATTTTACTTGTGGAAGCCTGAATAAAGGGTTGTAAATTTAAAATTACATGTAATTAATAACCACAGATTTCATTTGAAATTACTCTCAAATGTAATTTGAAATTACATGTAATTAAAAACTACACATTTTAAATTACATGTAATTGAAAACTACACATTTTAAATTACATGTAATTAAATTACGTAATTTTAAATTATCAATTACAAATTACAAATTATAGGCTCAATTTCAATTTAATGTAGATAAATATGAATATTTAATATAAGAACATTTGTCCAGGTGTAGTGGCTGGTGCAAGTCTGTCAGTTGCCAAAATCAACGGTTAAACGATAACGAATGAACCATAATATGTTTGGTTCATTGACTCAACTGTTCAAAAAATTGTAGTTTGAGACTAAACTGCTCTAAATTATAAATTATAAATTATTCTTCATAATTCAAATTACAATTAAAAATTACCAATTACATTTGGGCTCCAAATTTAAATTACAGTAATGTCCAATTACATGTAATTTGCCCAGGCCTGGTAGCTAATAATACCAATTGCACCTTTTAAATACATATTTGGTTGTAATTATTGTTCGTTGTTGTGATTTGTAATTTTATCTATTCTCCAAATCCCTCTTCACACTCACTTCACTTCCCTCCACGAATGTTAACAGAATTTATATTTGTGTACTTAAAAAACTAAAGTCAGCCCTTATACGTTTGTATGCAATGAAAGCCAGTCTCTGTCCTTATGCATTATGCATTTTCCTGTGAACTCCAGTACACAGATACGTTCTGTTCTGTGTGTACCATGTTCTGTGTACTTAGCTTAGTTAGATCCTCGCCTCTGAGGCAAATCACGAACTAACGAAACGAACCCCTCTTCCTTGAACCGTTCATTCTTTCAGTGCGAGGCCTCAAGCCTAACTTTAGTTACCGGTTAGATACTCGCTCTACTACATACAAGCTTTAACCAGCAGAAAACAGAACCCAAACTTGATGAGTTTGTTGAGAATATTTAACACTATGGACCATAGAGTGTTTGGACTAACTATGGACATATGTTAGGGCTTGTTTGGAATTTCCGTATATGATAATCGTAAACAATTTTTGGATTATTGTCGAAAATACATACGTTCGTAGGCAAAACATGTTTTCATGTTCGGTACTATGTTGTCGTTAATTCAACGCCGTTTGAAATTTTGGATGGAAGTAGGTATATTTTAATTAATTGTCAATATAAGATGAATGGAGTATTTAGAACCTGCATTATTAAAAACCACTTCGTTAAATTTCGTAAAATAAAGCCACATCGTAAAAAGAATACACATCGCACATCGTTTTTTATATGGAAATACTCGGCTTAATTAAACTTGGAATTGTTCAATTTTTTAAAAAGTCAACAGTCTCAGTCACTGAATTGAGCAAAACGTAAGTACGTTTTATGGAAGAAGCAATGGATGATATAATCACCGCCTTCTTAATTTTATTAAATAAACCATAAATTTTGTTATGAATTTAAGCTACAGATCTGCATCCTTCCTGACACTTGCGATTAAATAAAAAGTTTTTGTGGCTGACTATGTTGAAAGGAGGAGGGAGCACAGGTGTTGCGGGTTTTAGCTTGTGATTTTCAGAATACGGTTTTTGAGTTGCAGTGTTTATAATGTTGTTTTGATTTCGCGATATTTAATGTTGCAGTTTTTATGGGTATCGACAAAAAATGTGTACTACATGGTTTATAGCAAATTAGGAATATCAATTTTAAAAATAATGAAATGGTTTATTGTTAGCATTTTTTAACACTATCACAGTTGCTAGGGAACGGTAAGTTGTGCCATTTTCTTAATTCCATAAATAACCTTATAAAAATCGCAAGCTCCTTCTATTGGTTATCTCATCTAATAATGAGTTGTTTCTAACAACTTTCGTCAACACATTTTCCAGTGAACTGCTGGTAAGGTGACATATTCATGCACGACTCAATTATTTATCTTAATTTCTGGATTCCAAAGATCCTTTTATATATTTTCAAGAGGCTATGCACATTCTAAATTGTATATTCTACATATATTCCATCTGTCACACGACAACTTTTCTCAACACGGCTGCCAGTGACCAATGCCTTGGCAACAGAATCCTATATAATTAAATTTATTCTATTTCTGTATTTCACATATTTTAAATGTTGATGATGTTCCGTTGCGGAAGTGACTCCACTACACTGTCATAGCAACGTAGTAATACTGTAAGGCTAAATGGGGTTTTGCAATTAGTATTTTCAGTTTGATATTCACTTCACGGGCTTCAACCTTCAAACAAATCTGTTGATGTGTGAAAGAAGCACTTTGCCGTAATTATGCAAATTGACAAGTTCGTTGTAACTTATTATGGGCAGCTAGCTTTAAATGTTGATGATGTTTGTCACGTGATTAATTATGAAAATTCACAACTCGGTCGCAACTAAATTGGGCAACTAGTATATAAAAAAGAGGAATTTTAAGAATTTGTCAAATGAGGATAAAAGTTGTATTTTTTTCTATATTAGAATTAATTGGTTATTGGAGTTTAGCTTTAACACTTGATATTGAGTATAGTAAAGTAGGGAGTATCTCCATCATCCCTTTAGGGAAGGAAAAAAGGCTTTAGCATTTCTTTCTGAATGAGGGTGCGTCTAGGTCTGGTCCATGACATCTTCTGCTGAACGAGTTTTTAGACTGAACCCAAACTTCGAACCATCATCAAACCTTTTCATGCTTTAATATTGAGATCCCTGACTTGGCTTGGGTTTGGGTCTGCCTTTTAGCCTCTGTCTTCACTTCATGCATTTGAACCAAGGAGCATCGAGCATCAGGGGTGGAAGTGGAAGTGGATTGAAGAACCCTACAAATTCTACACACTTTTATCTTCCAAATTGAACAAGAGGAACACAGAGTCAGAGTCAAGGTTTTTGGCTTGTCTGGCTTACAACAGAAAGATCATAACAAAAATATTCCAGTCCAGAGCGGAAGTTTACATATTGAGAGAGCGAAGTTTTTTGTGTTCAGAGTTCAGATCCAGATTCAAGTTCGGATATCCTAGGTTTACTGGGCTTGACGGGTTCAGAGATTAGGAAGTGTCAAAAGCATCTTCAAGTGCCACTGTCATTATCTGAAGTGGAACGAGTGGAATTTACTAAATTTTGAGGAAGGAATTAAATCAAATCTTCAGTATGAGGTAATTAAGCATCAATTTTCAATTTGTTTATGCCGTAGTTTGATTTTATCTGAATATTTTGAATTTTCAAATGTAATTTAACGCCAGATAATTTTCTATATTAAAATATGTGTAAAAACAAAAATTTTCTAAAAGCTTCTTTCTGGATGCAGATATTTACTGATTAAAAAACGAGGAATCGAATTTTTCAAAAGAACGAGAATTTAATAATACAAAATTCAGAACGGTGACCCTGTAATGTCACGTAAATTGTAATAATTCGGACCTGCAGTGAATGAATGAATACTAATCAGTAATGCCTCATGTCTTATTTAAGATTCGTCACATTGTGGTACACACAGTCATTAGTCAAGGGTTGTAACTTAAGGCAGAGCATCTCAAGAGAAGAACGCTTCAATTGATAATTATGGATTAGATTACTTAAGTTCGGGTTAATGCATTGACGCTCGACGCTCTTCGCGGAATTACAATACAATGCATCGAAGCAGATTACAGTACAGTATGCGTTTGAGTCATCAGCACAGGCAGCAGCATGGAAGCGTGCATATCGAATGCACCTCGAAAAATCAGACCAGATCATTATGATTCAGAATATTTAGATCCAGTGATTTGATTTTTCCATGTAGGAATAAAGTGCATAGTAGTGTCATGGGTTAATTAAATGGTGGATTTTTTTTTGGCCGCTAAAGTACACTTTTTGTCCTTTAATTAAATGTTACATCTTGTACATGTTTAAAAGTTAGGTAATTCCAGGACCAGTTCATTTTTCAGTGGTTTAGCTAGCACAATTGGAAACAATCATCTGTTATTTATTAATATATTTAGATGTAACTAAAATAATATAAACTTCAAATGTCGTCGTTAATACACGAAAAACATCACCTAAAAATCTATGTATTCCAGTGTGCAAATTAACAGATTTCAATCAGGGGAAAAGATGTGGCCAAATAAAAATATGGAGGCGAGTGAATGTGTCAATTGTCGTTTTCGGTTTTCTCTGAAATATTGAAAAATGTATTGATTTTTTAAAGATTTTTTAATCTATGAACTTAAAATCCGTTCAATTTATAATTCTATTTTATTAATATTTTGTTGAAGACTTTCCCTAAAGTTTGGTTCTTTGCGTAGTGCGACCAAACAGCTACTATGGAAAAAACGCGTCACTAAGAAGCGCCACAATGAAATACGCCGCGTTGCCAAATTTGAATGATTTTAAAAAGCCAAAACTTTTCCAATTTTGGCTTAGCGAAAAATGTCGCGAATTTAACTGTAATCCATGAATTACGGTTGAACTTGAAATTCAAACGCAAAAACATTGATACATAATCTTTAAATTTAATTTAAAACAAGCAACAGCAACTCACGGCTACGACATAGAAAAACCTGCTCAAGTCTTAAAATTAGACTCCGGTCCCCATGCATCTAAAATTTCCACGCATTGTTTCCTTAAAACTGTACCTCATTGTTTATATTTATACAGGAGGCTACTCTACTCGGTATTTATAAGCCTCTTAAGCTGCACAGCCGGCAACAGCTTGGCATGCATGAAATTTTATATAGTTCAATCTTGACTTGAATGGTCCGCATAAATAAATCATAATTTAACATTTTAGAGCTAACAACATGCTCGAATGCAACAACCAACCCCGTGTACCAATTATGGCATACATTATTCAAATCAGAAGGCTTTGGGTTGGCTAGATCTAGTCGCTTACCTCGATTCTTGCTTACTTACTATTTATTTGGTTCTGTTGACTGGCTCTGATTTGTCATCCCTTCCGCTCATAATTGTGTAATGTGAAAGTGTGAAGTTTGTCGGTATTGAACAAGAGGTGGAATTAGCTTACATTTTCATAATTTGTGAAAGATTCGCATGGGAATTAACATATGGCTCATTTCTGCTTATGGGAATTTACACACATGTGAAAATTGCATTAGGACGGACATTAGTCTACTCCACTGCTGCAATGGAAATCGTGATGTTCAACCAAACTTGGCGTGGTTTGACGTTTTTAAATTTTTAGCATGGTTTCAAGGAAGATTATACAATCATGAATCATTCCCGTGTTAAAAAGGACACTTGAGATTTTTGACACTAAAAACGCTTTTTGCAAGTAACAAGCTAAGCCAGTAATTTTGGGTCTTCTTCCCTCCTGACCGTGACATTCCTTCACGAACTATATCATATGCAATTGGGACAGGACTTTAATTTTTGCCTAGAAAGAAAAAAGAAGAAGATTTTGTGGTCAGTCAACTTCAAATCTTCACAATTTAGTTTGCAGGCTAGTACATAAGCCTAGTAAAGCCGAATTCAAGATCCAAGGAACGGTAAAAAAGTTTTTATCAAATGATTCTGTGATGTGGCTGTAATTGCAGATGAAGCCTTCTCCTGCATGCTCTCTGCACTGTGATCTGAAGTGAATAGACGCAGTTAGGTTTGCCTGGGCTGACATTCACGGGACGACATCATTATTCTAGCCCATTCATTAACTCTTTGGACTCATGAGTCCGAGATTCTTAAGGATTTTAGCTGCAGTACTGGTCGAAAAATGAATCTAGGGGTTTCAAATACTTTGATTATAATCGGAATCTGGCTTATTTCTAATTTGGCTTATAATCAGTTTCTTCTGCGCAT
>JAQFYU010002319.1:0-12188 GCA_034694905.1 Ceratophysella granulata
GTCTTGTTCCAGAAAATACTGGCATATCGGATTCTTGTCTTGTCGAGTACCAATCACCAGACTTTATATGAATGATGAACCGGATTACATAAGCGTGAACTACATATGTGCGATATGAATGATCTACATATGTATGATGCTTAAGGGTTAAGAATGATCTATAAATACATTATTATATGCAGAATATTTCTAAACATTATTGTTTCCTTAATTAACAGTATTCGGACTGTAGGCATGCGGATAAACTCGGTTCATATTATATAATGCTTCCTGAAGTCATGTGAATGCCGGATGCTCTGCTCAAAGAAATATACATAGTATGAATTTGCTTCACTAAAGTGCACTGAATTGAAATACATAGAATGTAGTGTAGTGACGCTCAGCACGTAGGCGATTTGGGGATTTCAGCAAAGTCCAAGAGTAAATACATGATGGACTCTTTTAGCACGTTCGAAATTGACTATCAACGTTTAACTTAAAACTGTAAGCAATTATTTTAACCATAACCAATTAGAATTATGTCCATGTTCCTTCATTTGTTCAGCTACTCGTCGCAGCGTAGCATCCGATATTAGCCCGATTGTTATGTTAATTTAGCCTTTTGTCTGAACTCAGCTAAGAAGTGCATTATAATAGTAACTGAAGCAAGATCAGGGCATATTTCACACTTAGCGTGAGTTAGCACATTATGAATTATGTGAATGTCTGTAGCTATATGTCAAAATATGTACAAGTACTTGATTGGATTAGGCAGGCGTTTAAAAATGTGTTTGCAGTTAGCAACAACTTGTAGCTAGGGCATTAGCAAATCATATACTCTGTACTTAGTTTTCTACTTAAGGTCGCACTTGGCTCGTGGCATTTGTGAAAAGTGGTGCTTAGTGAAAAGTTCCTGCTTCAGTTAATTTTTTGAAAAAGCTACTCAGTTTAAACTTCAAATTCTATTTTATAAGAATCGTAGTGCCAACAAACGTACCAAGTAGTAATTTCGGCAAATCCTTCAAAATTCAAATCATATAAAATCAAGTCAGATAAAAATTATTGAATTTTGAGATGGATGGTCCAGAAGAATCCAGTCCAGGAAGAATGACAGAAGGAAATAACTACCATGAAGCGTACAACAAAAACCGACGGGTAATTTCCTGAACCACTTTTGCGTTTTTTAAAGTGAATGTATTATAATATATATATAATTAGTATGTGCTACTTGTCACTTTCAGCCAAGCATGTGGGCTTCAACTTCCAACCGCCTGGCCCATAACCTGGAGTCAATGCTTACAAGGGGTCGGCGTGGATCCGCAGCTCAAATTATAACTCGTCTGGTCTCTGGAGCCCTGCATGGGTATATACCGTAATGCAATTCTACATGCGAGGGTCATTCAATTAGTGTGACCGAAAATGTTTAGTAGCCTAGCAGTCATTTTCCCCAAAAATTGATTAGATTTGAAGAGCAACGGTATTCATCTTTATAGAAATCTCTTAAACAGAAATAAGTCGAGAATTTATAATTCTAATACAATTGATTTCATTGAAAAAAGAAAATGCTATTCAACAAGAATGTCCTGCAAATTTTTTCTTTGAAAAAAATAGTTGCTTTAATTTAGTGTCTTTAAAAAAAATTTAACCCAGTTTCTTTTTTCGCAGTAAAACACAACTTACGAAAAAAAGTAGTAGTTTTGCTTTTACTTTGCCCCTATTGAAAAGTTGAGCCAAATTCATTCATTTCACTGTTTCCAGATTTTGTATCATTTCTCAAACACTAACAACAATTTATGGAATGACCCTCGTACTTACTTCTTCAGCTTCATTGAATTTAACGATAAATATTCACGTCTTCTTGCATTAACTAGGGGTTACAGCGAGCCTAGCATGAAGACGGGACCGACCAATGGCTTCCTTGAAAATATTGAAGAAGGCGTCGTCCTACCAAATCAAGTTGTAGAAGTTGATCCGAAAGTTTCAAGGCAACAAGGAAAGTAAGTTCATGACTTGACTAAATATAATATGGAAAATATCACGAATGTCAATTTAGTAGGATCACACTTCAAAAAATTATGATATTGTAATAACTTTTTTTAACTACACTATTTGCAGTGAGAACTTGGGCTTAATCCTGTCAGCGCTTTATGGGAAAGTCCTGGTCGTCATGGGAATTGCTTTTCCGATGTCCGAAGTCATTTCGACCTACATTCCTCCTTCCTATTATGATGTAAATTTATAGAATCTTATAGTAATGAAAATGTTTTATTTTGAATTCAGGAAGCTTAATTGATTTTGGTATATTGAATGCAATAGGGATTCTACATTTACCTGTATCTTGTCAGCATCATTTACATGTTGTGCCTTGTGGGAAACACTTACAAGGCTAAAGCCGCTCGTTCCGCCAGGGATCTCATGCAGCGTAAGTTAGAGTTTTACTTAACATAACTCCTTGGTAGTAAGAAAATCGATTTAAATATAAATATTTTTAGGAATGTATATTTTCCGAAGACGAACAAATTCGACTGATTCGGGTGTTTCGAGTCACCCTGATCCAGAAGCAAATAGTTGTACAATTGAACGAATTAAAATGAATATTGAAGAGGACCTATTTCCCGAATCGTCTGCTTCTGGTAAAGAATCCAGTTTATCCCGGAGCAGAGACGGAGATTCAAAGGACAATAGTACGGAAGTGTTGAATGGAAGTTCCAGGAGTTATAGGTTTGGCAGTTTCTATCTTCGTATGGGAGCAGTTGGTAAGTCCGTATTATTGGTGCATATTTCCTCTGAACAAAATTTTGCACGTTTTGCAAATTAGCTATTTTATCGCTTAAATTTTCTATAAGATTTAATTCTTGGCGAAACCTTGTTTTGACATTTCGAATACTTTGTAGGCTTGATTTTAAGCCAAGCTATTCTACGTTTTTGAAATTCAAATGTATATTTTCCATCGAAGTTTTTCTGCATATCTTTTGTGCATATTTATACCTACTTTTAGCATATAGAAACGTTGCATAGTTGGCACTCAAGTCTGAAATCTGCATGACAAGTTTAAAATTTAATTTATAAAAATTAAAATTAGACTTTAAAAATTCTTAGATTGCATGTTTCAAAGCTTTAATAGAATTTTTGTATACTTTTGGCGATGGTAAAGCATTTGGTCAAACACTGTGCTAAGATTTTGTAACTTTAAAATTTAATCGATCGCCTAGTGAAAATAGTAGCTATTTTGATTTTGATTTTTGCAAAGAATAGGAATTCCTTTGAGTTATATTTATACAACTATTTATTGCATAATATTTTTGGCAAATCTAAACTCAGAAATTATTTCTTTCCCCAGCCTTTGGAATTGGAAGCATGATCTACAGTGGCCTTGAATTTGGACAATATTTGGAACTGTCACATGACACACATTGTCACAATTTCATTATAACCCTAACACCACTTGTTCGGATCATCTTCACCTTCATGCAAATGTACTTCATCTTCCTGCATTACAAGGAAGCCGTGTCTCACGTGAGCATGGTCTACCAATTCGGATTGATGCACATGATCGGAACTAATCTATGTGTTTGGCTCAACGTCCTCGTCTTGGAAACTCGACATGAAATCCTGCATTTCTATGATCCAAACAATAAAACAATTTCACTTCAAAAGTACTTGAACAAAGGTCATCCAGTTCCAATCTTCTCCACTGGTTATCACAAGGGACATGTGGACATCGGCGGAACTATGTCCAATTTTTCAAGTCCCGTCGAGGAAATGGCGTCAGCTCTAGTTGGGGCTGTACTAGGAAATAATGGAAGTTTTGAAGAATTTGATCATGCGCTGGATGTTCATCACAGAATGAAACGAGGACTCAGAGGACCACACTCCATCTATGAATGCAGGAGAACTAATATTATGGGGAATTTGGTCACGGATGCGTCACCATTTTTGTTTCCTTGTACCATTGAGTATTCACTCACCTGTGCAGCTATTTGTTACGTCATGTGGAAAAGCATTGCTACGCGAAGGGCAGCCAGACATGGACACAGTTCAAGGAAACATGGCGAATCACATGAGGTAAGCTATATACATAGAAAAATACGGCAAGTGGCATGCAGAAATTTGACCCTTTGTCACATTTTTTAACAATTATTCTCGTTTGTTGTGTAGGTTACCGGAAACCGCTCGCCACATCACTATACAGTGGATTGTGCTCGAGCCAACAAAGGATTATTTCTGGGCATTTTTGTACTTGTCTTAATAATCATGTGTCTGATCTTGAACTACGTGCTGGCACATCGACCGGGATATCAAGCTCTGGCAACGCTTCAAGTAAACATCACGGGGATAGGACTCTACACAATGACGACTTTGGCCGTGCTAATTGGAATGTGTCAGGTACGCAGCAAGATTCTATTTCAATGTCATTCGTTAGCAGGATTTACGTGTCACGTGTTTCTCAAAGAACTCAAGCTTATTTGGTACTGAACAGACACATGCACTATCTATTGATTTTTTTAACGTTCAATGCTGTGATCAGGATTTCAGAATCAGAATAAAGCCACAGTCGTTAGCACTAGACTAGGTGATTCTTTTGTTTGGTGCAAGCTAATGATTTAACGAAGCAGTTGAAATGTGGTAAATACCAATTAAGTAGACACTTCAATTCAAAATTGCACCTGCTTTCCGCGTGCTCGTGAATTGTGGATATCTGTGGCACGCGCATTATTTAAATACTGCTTATAACTGGAGAGGTTATGTAAATTAACAATTCAAATATGTTAAATGGGATTCACCCAGTTTAAAAACATAGCTATGAAATAACTCAGCTTAAAAGTTCACACGGAATTAACTAAATTCCTCGTCTCCATTCAATGGTTTTAGATTATGCTCAATTCTGTGCAGATTAGTGGCTTAGCATTCATGTTTTAATTGTCGCCCACCCTAAATTTCGGAATATACATTAAACGCGTTTCACTTCAATTGTTGACGACTCTAAATTCTGACTTCTCATTTTACGGTTTTTAATGGAAACTTGACAACTTCTTCAAGCTTTTTGTGTACCAAACGCATTAGACCCCTTAGCAGTTCATCTTTTTACACATTTCGGGCAGAAGTTTAAATTTGTCGAAATCTCGTGAACCGATAAAAATTCTACAGTTTGACCTTCATCGCCTTTCTCTTTTGACTAATTTCTAGAACCGCCACCAAACATCCGCATCTTTGCTCAAACTCCTCAATTGCATCAAATTCAATTTTTAAACACGCTCCAAACGCTAAATTTTGAGTTGTCAACAATATTCACCATCCATAATCCATCGATGCATTTCTATTTTTTAAAAACAATTTTTGATTTTATTATTAGTAGTATTTTCGTATGGTAATGCTAATTCTATGGACTCGAGTTCTTTTGTTGGCCTTTGTCAAGATGAATAACCAAGCCTTGTACCTTTTACCAGCAGCGCTGCACTGAAGAATATGTTGTAAAAAAATAATATTTAGATTCAGGAAAAAGTAAACTCACTTTTAATTAAATAGACTTTCATTTTCAGTTCCAACTACTTAGCAGAAGTACGTTTGCGTATTTAAAATGATAACGTTAGACGTCTTTCAATTTGGAGTAAGCTATTGATATACTAAATGAGTTTTACCTCAACTGTCATTGACGGATTTAGCCAATTTGAAAGTGTGCCTTGATATATTATTCGCCTCATAAGCCATAATTATGGCGAAACCGATTTCGCCATTGAATCCTGGAATTTAGTCTATTTAATTTTGCATTGTTTCAGGTCCGATGCCTCCGTTACGATGGAAAACGGAATTTGGAGTTGGATAACATTCTTCTGATTGTGGCTCAGACCGGATCCTTCATTCACAACATGTTCTCCATAATTGCTGGTCAATTCACTGTAACATACAGTGACAAGTTGTCTCAAATGACAGCTTTGACCTGCCTCATTCAAACAATGCTCCAAACACTGTTCATCTTGGATGCTTCCAAACGCTCAGCCTCCACTCCATATCAACTCAAATGGAAGCCTGGGAGGGAAGTCGTGACTTTTTTGCTCGTGTGTAACTTGGGCATGTGGCTCATTAACTCACTCGAAAAGTCACGGGACATTGTCCAGATTCATTTCTACGGTGTTTGGGCTTGGACCATTATTGCTGATATTTCAATGCCACTTGCAATATTCTACAGATTTCATAGCACAGTTTGTCTCTGTGAAGTTTGGAAAAAAATTGGGAAATTGCGAACCTAGCATTAATTCAAGGACCACAAGCACATCTGAAGCTGGAAATTAGAATGCTCTTTTTATATACCAATTAATAGGCAATATTTATAATTAAAATTGAAATACTATGAATAAAGGTTTAATCAACGTTATCCGTTTTTTTACAATTCATGCCATTTTATAAACTGGTTATATCTACCACAGACATAGGCAGCAACATCGTATTATTGATATACTGAGGGTGTTTCTCTTTTTATTTCGACACTTTCAGAGATTCATCAAAAATACAGTTAACTCTTTTAAAAATATCTATCTTTGCACAATGTGGTCGCAATGAGTCCTAGCCACCACACGTAAACGTTTTTTTCCTGGAGTCGAACAATATATGGGAACTATTTTAATGACGTGACGCCACGCCCAGTCAATGCGCCGGCCGCCATGAATCGCTTCACAAACTTCTCCTTCGCATGACTCAGGTACTTGGGATGGGATCCGGGTTTTCTGGTGTTAGATTTGTAAATTAGACAAAACCTATTGCAGGCTTGTTGTTCAAGAACTCCTTCGTTTAGTTAAATCATAAATTCTGACCTTTGATCTACCACACTTTTGTCACACAGGTTACGGCTATTTGTGTTGCGATTGGCATTCTGCTTGTGGTTTGTGGTTAGGCGCTGGACTATGTACTTCCATATGACTTTTTTCTTCAAATATTGTCTAATGATAATGACCTTCCACACAGTTTTCTTCGAAACTTTTAGTCCCTTAAACAATTCCGAAATGCTGCATTGCCTTTCTGCATTGGTAAAACGTCAATTTCTCGAGTACTGTGTCTTATGGAAAGTCGATGAAGTTTATGACCCACATTTGGCAAATTGAGTCCAATATTTTTGCGGTTTTGACGTTTTCCAATGGAGTTGACCTATGCTGGGCACTGTTCCCTGAGGAATCTCAAATCCGTTTTTGACCATCGCCTTGACGACCGATCTTATCGAGAGACCTTGGCCGGACACTTCTCTGTGGCTTAAATCTACTTTAAAATCGCATTTCTTCGAAATTTCGAATTTTTTAAAAATATTTTTATGTGCGCTATGTATGCGATGTTTGAAAAGTATTTCTTGAAAATAAAAATATTTTTTATGCTACGGAGTCAAAACTTATAGCCATGTAGAAGTGTCCAAATTAAAAGATAATCACCATAGGTATTGTCATCTTTGGCTTTGCTTGGACAACTATTTTTGAAAAATATTACTTGCCGACATATCAATAGACGAATCTCCCTTCAAATTCAAAGTAGAATCGCTTTAAACGCCGATGCAGCTAAAATCCTGGAATTCGGATACCGAGGCATCCGTCGGGAAACCTCCCGGTGTATTAAATTTGAGAACGATGAAATAATTATATTGTGGAACTTAAATTATAGGTTTATTGAAGATATAGCCAATGAGATGGTCATACACATTTATAATTTTTCAAAATTTTCCTTTAATACGTACACGAAATTCTGATTTTCATTGAAACATGCACTTAAATGTAAACAAACTTCCTGAATTTCTTGTCACTGTAAAAATTAGTAATAGTAATAGTACATAATGTGAAATTAATAACTAACACAGAATTCAGCATAATTTCTCCGAAAGTCTCGTTAATGACATAATTACTTGTCCAGAGCTCATTTAAATATTTTTAGCTGTATCTCAATAAAATATATTGGTTTTCCATGGCATCATAAATCGGAAGAAAAATCCTAAAATTTTTAATCGGTTATTACTAACAAAATTTAATTTGTAATAATGTAGTCAATAACACTTTTTAGTTGCTTACTTATGTACAGCTGTTAGCTTGTAGATACTTCTAAGCTTGAGTAATATTTACTTCTTGACGTTAACCAACAAATATGCCATTCCATTGACAATATGCTGCAACATTGTTAACTTGGCCTTGTCCTCCATGTAGTAAATGCTTCCAATTTGGTAACGCACCGTTGGGCAGGATCTGAGTTGTTTCAGATTGATTTGCAAATCCTTATTTCTTGGCATACTCTTAATGTTCTTATTCATTTGAATAAGAAACACGGATGATATATCGTAGAACGACGAGAAAAGTATTGAGCTTCCAATCAAGAGCAGAAGACCAATACCGAAACACACGACCATCGCTAGAGCTGTGAAAAGTTCCAAATCCTGATGTAGTCGAATCATGGAGAAGAAATTCATGGAGAGAATCACTGTACAAAATATAGTCAACATTGGGACTGTAATGTTCCCAAATCCTAAATTGGAGCGTTTGTTCAGAATCAAAAGTCCCTTGTAGTACAATAAACATCTCTGTAGCGTTTCAGTATGCAACGGTTCCGCCTTGGGCCACTCCAAGCTAAAGAAAACCAAAAGATTCGTCAGTTCAATTAATATATAATTGAAATGGAACTTTTTTGAAAGTCAGAAATGCTACTTCATTTCAGCTCCTTGTTTCAGAGCTAAAATTATATTGGACGTATGAAGTATTCAAGATATTCGCTTTCTTAAATCGACGAAAGGCCACTTTTCGAGTCTTCAGCGTAGCTAGAAAATAGATTGCACTTTTTGGATTAAAATGTATTCAAAAAATAACTTCTGTTACCTACGTTAAACATTTTGGTTCAAGGTCACAACTTGTTGTTTTTTCTCAAAATGCAGGCCAATACTTTCGCCCTGTACTGAAAATTTGGGAATAATAGCTCTTAATTTTTTGTATTTTAGATAAACGGTTAATTTTTCGAAATCCAGCCATTTCTCCCCAAAAATGTGCCGTTGAGAATTTTGCTAATTTTGGTGCACATTACCTACGCATAAAGTATTTTGTCACAAGTTTGATTTTATACAAGGGTAACCTTACGCATTTGGCTGAACAAGCATTGATTCTTTGTACATACCAGATCTTCCGAAGCCAGAAGGTCACGCCAAAACAGCAGATAGCAATGGAGGTTAAATTCAGAGCACACATATATGCAAAATTCCAATAGAGAAAGCCTTGAATGAAAAGAAATGCTGTCAATGTCATTAGCGAAAGTAGCCACTGAGAATCATTCCGTATGACTTGATAGGTTGAGAAGTACTGGTTGCAGAGTCCTATTTCCACCAAGCCCCATAAGATAATTGCAGCCAACAATGCAAGGTGACAGAAAAGAAACGCTTTTTCCCTTCTTCTTCCAGTGATGAACTTCGTCCCCAAAAACTCCCAACCTTAAATAGACGACATAAGGTCAGAGGCAGGTACCACCGGCAAAAGTAATTTGCCTTACCGCCATACTGTTCAACTCTGCGTTTTTTGCCTTAACTCTTTCCCTTCTACCATATTCTAAATTTTCGGTCAAAGGCCGTACCACCCTATTCAAAATTCTCAACCTTCCTCCCCACTGACATTTCCCAATTTTTTTCCCTCGTACGTCACTCAGTAGTGCAGCAGCGCAAACTTGGGCGCATTAGTTTGTCCTACTGTACTACTAAGTAGGCCACCTTGTGCATCTATCCTTCTTTTGAAATACTTGTTTTTGCTGTCCTTGTGGACAAAAAATTTGGCCAACTACCCGGCTGCTCTGCCCTACTCCATGTTCTCTGTCCTTTCACCATACTGACATACTACATATAATCCTAGGCCTACCGCCCTACTGCCCTATGCACACTATCCTACTTAGTAGGGCAGCATCGCGAAGTCGGGCACCCAACTTTGCCCTTATGTTCTGGGCCCACTGCCCACTCCACTACTTAAAGGGGCATTAGTGCGAAGTACGGCGCCCTAATTTGTCATATCGCCATATGAAAAAAAAAATACATGCTATCAAAAGTTGGAGATTAAAATAATAAAGTGAGTTAATTATCGATGTATTTGATCCATGTAGATTATTTTTCCATTCCTGCCAATTGATGTGTTATTTATTTACGATTTTCCGACACATTTCGCATTTCCCTGTAAAAATTTCTAAATCTCGTCTAACATAAAGATTTATATGCAAATTTTATTTTCCCCACTACTTACCCCAAGTTGAATTAACGGTGAGAGTTTGATTGACAGCCACTGCGACTACATGACGATATGTCCAGATGTTGAGATAAAATACCAGATGTCCATTTGCTATTACCATGAAGGATCCCTGGAGGATACAGGCATTGATATCTTCTTTCTCAATTATCTTGGATAGTTGCAGCAGTAAAATGCTGATCTTTGAAATCATGAGAATCCATAGTATGCTGCTCCAATATGTACTCTTATCTGGTATGACAAACATTTGGCCGTCTTTCCACGTAAGTGGTACAATTTTCGGTTTACAAGCAAGTTCAAATACGAAGCTCACAATTTTTGTTTCGTATTCTGTCAACATGGTCGTGGAACTAAAACATGAACTTAAATCACGCCGTTTTTGTTGCCACGAATGAAATATTTTGACCTTAGGCAATGTTATCAGCTTAATACAATATTGTGCTGTGGATATCGATATGAAACTTCTGCAAGCTAAAGTCCTATTTCGCAAAATTCAAATAGAGCAATCGAGTTTTGACTAACCATTTTGTAAATTATCCTTTCATTATTTAATCATTATCCGATACGGACAAAGTCGTGTACGAAATTAATACCATAATAACAGACTGAAAAGGATTGAAATCTGATAATTATTTATCATGTATAAAATTCCGTTAGGTAAGTTTCCTTGAGAAGCATTGCCATTTAACTCCCGGACGAAATCTTATTCCCCTCAAGCTGACCCAAATAAAACTGGAGCCTCTCGAGTGCTTTCTCCAAAACAACCGACAAAATTCAGTTGATATAAAGTTTGGGTTTTAATTAAATTCATTCTGCCTCGCAGAACGGAATTGTCATTTATTTCAAGTTGTTAAATTAATTTACCAAAACTAGTACAATCCATAAGATACTATATGTATGCGTATCATTGCTGGGCAAGATCACACAAAAGTGATCTGGAACATCGATCGATCGTAATAGACAAAAAGGAATAATAGGGCCATACCATAATAATAAGTTTATTTGACAGGGCCGCAGTTTCATCAATTGTGTTTGCGTGTAAATATATTTTAGTTTAAATTAATTATCAGAAGTAGGTCAACACAACATGAGCCTAACTCGCACTCTCAGTAACAAAAATTGATCATCTGCCGCTACACCACTTCTTGAAACACTGGATGAGCTATTCAGACGTTTTTGACCAAAAACTAAGCTCAAACGTATTACGAGAGAATAAATCATTTTGTGTTAGTATACATAGTATTTGTAGTAAGGTACTCCGTCATTGAATCCCATTAGCACACTTTCAGTTTCACTATACAAATGTGAACTAAGCATTATAATTTTCAATCACTTTACTGTCAACCATCACGTCAGAAACAAAGTGTGGCATGCCTTAAGATATTCAATCAATCATATCTTCAATAATAGTATTTATGATTTGTTCACATCACATTGACACTATGTGGAAATACATATGTATTTTATTTTACAAGAGGTAAGTATATCTTAAGTAACTTTTGGGCTTGGGCTCAGAGTGACTTCAGAGAGCAAAACCGCGACCGGCAGGTTAGAATAAAAAGGTGAGCTTGTGATTGCATCCCCATTTTTGAAAGAGTCCTGACCTGATCAAAATCGAATTATATCAAATATTTTTTACTAAAATTTGGAAAAAAGGTCACATTTTAAAACTTTTTTCAACATTTCAAAGGAAAGGATTTTGAGCCTTTTCAAAAGAATTTTTCACAATTTGTTACAAAAAATTCAATTTTCGCTTCTTATCTTAATTTCTACCTATAAAAATAATACTCTCCAGGATGGGTTAGGTTAGGATGGATTTTGTAAACTAACCTAACCTAACTAAACATATCTCGGTAAGCCTGTCCAGTGAGTAATCAAATGTTGCCTAAAATGTAAATTGTACTATGCGTTTTAGACGATTTTGTGACCTATTTATGGCATAATATTTTTTTCAAAATTTCGAAAAATGAATCA
>JAQFYU010002320.1:0-12185 GCA_034694905.1 Ceratophysella granulata
ATCACATATCACATCAGACACAAAGTGGCCAGACCAGACAGACAACCCGCATCTTAATTTCGATTCACTCTCACTAGTCTCACTGCAGTATTGTAAGTCAAATCTTTAGCCTGCATCTGCATGTTGCTATCTACAGAGACATGATTGACGGAAGATGTACAGGCTTCTTCTTGAATTGAAAGGAGAAGTCTTACCTGTTCAAATTACATTATTCTTAAGGAAAGGCTTGTATGCAATAGCAAAGCGATCCAAATATACATTAAACATACACTAAGATAAGATATGCACAGGAATTCCGTAATATGCACCTAAAATTTGCACAAAAATGTATGCCGACAAAAGAATATAAATCCTTGGTATAAAATACAGTTATCCATGCTGTAAATACAAATTTAACGTTGAAAAACGAAGTTAAAAAGAAACCAAGATTTTTTATCTTCGAAAACCAATGTCAAATACTAAAATTCCTATATAAAATTACAAAAACTAATACAATAGAAGAATTAACTCCAAAAGTTGCGAAAATATTGCAAAACCCTGCAAAATGTGCTCCAACATGCCATGCCACACTATGAAGCAATATTGGAAAACAAACATTTAAATATGCAAATATGCCGTAAAATCTCAAAATATGCAAAAACCTATATTTTGTTATTCGGAAACAGACTGGTGAAAATGTTTGAGATCTTAATTTAAAAACTCCCACTAGAAATACGGTTTTGCACATAAAGCCTTTCCCTAATTTAATTACCAGTGGAAGGTAGGCACCGAATAACCTGAGCCCGTATTTATGTACAGGTTAGACGAGTGACATCTTGTTATAACTCATCTTCTCTGAATTTAGTTGTAATTCCTAATTCTTCTACAGATTGCAAAATCCAGCTGTGTCTACCAAGAAGTGAGACTAATGACCTTCATCCCTCATTCAGTCGTAATCGTAAATCCAACAGGTACCTAGTGTCTACTATTCTTTATGTGAGTGAGTGAGTGGTCAAAGCCTCTTCGTCAACACACAAGTTCAAATATTGACGTTTAAGTCCACCTTTGCCTTGGCACTTTTCGATTGGAATATTTTGAGCTTTTCTAATTGCAGGTTGAACAATCATCTCCGTTTGTCATTATCAGTCGAATTCAAAATATTTGTCAACAGAATTCCTGTTTCTTGTTGTTCAGTTTCTAAATCAGGTTCCACTTCCACCTCACGCATAATAGGAGCATCCCAACTCAGACCTAGACCTACTTCGGACTTGGACCTAAGGTCAGAGAGAGTTTGTTCCTGCTCTTGAAGGGCTGAAAGAGATGCATCCCCTTCCTGTACTCACATATTATTCTAATTCTTCCTGATCCTGAATCCTGATACAAAATCATGCATCAGGTAGATAAGATACATTGCCAGTAAAAATGGGTTTTGCGAGGGACTTTCCAGTTTAGAATTTAAATAGAACTAGCTGGCCACTGAATCAGTTCCCGGCACTGACCCGTGTATTGAATTAAATTTTGCTAAAGGCTCAAAAAATGAATTTTTTCGTCTTCACCTTCTTTGACATTTGAATATACAGATAGTCGTTACATCTGTATAATTGATGTAAATGTTGTTACCAGAACATTGGTCACTGTCCCTGGCAACCGTGCTGACAAAGTTGTACGACAGATACTCAGACGTACGAATACTTACACAAGAAACGCGCGGTTTCAAATGGTTATTGTGTAGAATAATGCCAATGTAGCCAGGAAATGCATCATCCGTAAATATGTTGACAGAGTTGTTGTGTGAGAGATGAACAGATACATAGCAACTCGTCAATAAATAGTGTGATTTTATCGATCCATTCAACCATATACTTCAGTGAAGCCTCGTTCAGGCGTTTCACTCTCCTTCTGAAAGGTTGTGTGTGTCACGTGTATTAATTATATAACTGTACAAACATTAACGGGCTAGATTCTACTACCCTTCTAAATTTTCAATGTTATAAAACTCTCTGCTAACCACAATGTAAACCGAATTGCACAACAAAATAGAAATACCGATATTATAAAACACAAACGCAGGTCGAGATGTAATTGTCACACACGTTTCGCAGCATGTTTATCTTTGGTGACGCATTTCACTTGAGCAAAGGATTACCCACATATTTATACATAGCTCATCCGTCTGCTAGAATATGACGTAAGAAAAGCACCTTTTAAGTAAACATCCAGAATTTTAGTAACGTTTATTTCTATTTCTGTGACGTGTATAAAATATATACAGTGGAAGAATTAAAATCACGGCACACACATGAAACGTCTATGCACGCGTTCCTTGTCCTTGATTGCATCTATAATCCATAATCATTGTTGTGAATCCTTCAGAATCTTGTAAACTAGGAAGGAAGTGTAGTTGTTTACATTAAACGGAGTATATGGGAAATCCGTCCTAGAATCCAATGCACACACACTCTAAGACTCTTACATAATCAGTTCAGCTGTTCCCTATCAGCATGTACAATTAGTTAGCGAGTCTGATTCACCTGTGTGGGAATGAGCCTAATTGCACTGCAGTGTCAAGTCAAGTCAAGAATTCTCATGGTCCTGACCTTATCAACGTCTCAAAGGTCATTTCATCTCATCTGACCAATTCTACACAAATCATAAGCTCTAAATGCTCGTGCAACTACTTGGAAATTGGTTTCATTTATTTGGAGTTTACAGCTTTTCAAGCTCAGCACTGCTGGGCTGATGGAATAGAATTCTTTAAAGGACGCCAGACCAGTTTTGTGAACCTCTTCCATGAATATTGATACACTGACAGATGACAGAGCACGGAGAATCTGGTATTCTACTGAGATGATTCATTCAGAGTAGCGAGAATCTAAGATCAATCAACTTTTCTTTCCGGAATCATCGTATGTTATTTAATGAACATCACCTGTGGAATTTTATCCAAGAACTGATGATGAGTTCTACGTCCAACTCCACTTTAACAGAGCTTTATTCCACATTGACAGGACGGATATTGGTACAAGGTCGGAGAAACAAGTCGCTGCATAAATAGGTCCGAGTTGATTTTATTTTTAAATCTGTTAAATCAAATTGATCTAATGTTTTTTCTGTGATTCTGACTAAAGTAGTCAATACTAAAATTAACTGAAGAATATTATTTCTAATTTCCACACCCATCCCTTTATTTGTACCTGCAAAATGACACTAATTTTAATTTAATCGGAGGGTCTCTGTCAAACGAGAAATCGCAGATACGGTTCTAATTCATACGTCAACCGTGCTATCAATTATCAAGATGATGCTACGATGCTAGTTTGATAAGAAGTTGCAGTGCTTTAAAAACTTGTGACTTCCCAGCTGTTGTAGCTAGAATATTGTAATTTTCTGACTATGTTCCTTTAAGGGTTTCTAAATGATCCTATCGGTGCTTCAGATCGGGTACACCTTGTTTATGAAATTAGGATTGTTTTAAAAAGTGGTTCCCCAGAGTTTTAGCTAAAAAATACAAACAAAAAAAGTGAAAATATTTATAGTACAGTATGTACCCTGATTTTATTTACAGCCATAATGCTTCTACCCAGTATGAGACTCAAATAGACCCATATGTTCCTTTGGAACAGATACGCTGTTCAAAGCGCTGCTGGAAACTTGGCAAACCAAAATATATGGAACAAATACCATGGGAAATGCATTACGCCGTGATCGGCCCAACTTTCAATTAAATTTTCGATAACTTGGTCATTAGTCATTAGTGAACTTGGATTCATTGAACTCTCCAATCTTCTAACTTCTTACTAATCCTGACTTGGACCCAGGTAACTGCCACTTGTTCTCTAAACTCTACAAACACTTTGTCTGTACGACGTTTTTCTACAACGAAAACTCGAAAAAAGAGCAAAACATTTTCTATGAGAAAAAAAATTCTGGATTCCACTACAGATGAATATCGGACCTAAGACACTGTGGGATACTTGCGCAACCCTTAAGGAAACATAGGTAAAAATTTCAGCCAACCAGTTACTACATATACTTAATGATGAGCTAAAGGTTTTTTAAGCAGTGGAACTACTTATCAAACTTCCCTCGTATGTGCATTGTGCATCCGACTATATTAAGAGGATATAAAGAAAACACGGGTTCAAGCGGGTGACATATTCCGTGATACCAGCAGCATTACTCTGAAACCATGCGTTTTTGGTAGCATCGAATCCACCGTGCAGCAGAAGACCCTCGTATCCCAAATAGGTTTGGAAATCAAAATAAGAAATTCAATGTGTAATAATGTTCTAAAAAATCAAGGCATTCGGAATCCGCATTTTTAAATGCTTAATATTTGTCATTTGTCTCACTACAAAATAACCCGTTTCTCACCGTAAAATAACTCAGTTAACAATATTTTACTTGTATCACAAAATAACTAATTTATTTTAAATTAGATTGAAACGAAGCTTTGTAAAAGAATTTTCATGTAACAATTACATTTAATACTTCATTCTGCACCTGTTTTCACCTGTTTGCACCTGACGATGTTTAAACCAAACAAACCCATGTCGCGGTGCATTGTGCGCATACCTTATGCCTTGTGCAGTGTATGTCCATTTAGGTCGGACCATTATCTAGAATGGTTTTTGTATGTAATATATTGAGAGAGGATTAAAAAGGATTAAAAGAGAAATATTTCTTTATTCTAGGACAGACTGGAAAATTAGCCTTATCATAATGTAGAATTTAGACTTCAATAACCAAAATAATGTTACGTTTCAATTGCATGAAATTATTTCTACTAGCACACTCAGGTAAAAAGTTGCTACTGTATTACTGATCTACACGTTCGCAAAACACTCGTAAATGCATTATTAACGATATTGCATTACATTATGCAAACCAAGCATGACAGAATAGCCATGTACAAGTACAAGCAGCACGGAACATGACAACTTCTAAGCTACATAAATAAGTCATTCCATAATTGGAACATATCTAAAGTAATTAATTAGTTTGAGAATAAATGTCACGAGATACTGGATGTAGCTCGTACCTAGTTTACAAAGAACGACACTTGGTAAAGAATATAAATGTTCAGCTGGCCACTCGAGGTCAACTGCACGATTGGGGATTAGCAAGGTGCCAATTTCGTCAATTGTGCCTATGGGCATTTTGAATTTGTTTGAATATTAAATTCGTTGATATGGTTTGAACCTTTGCTTAAACTGGAATTTTGGTCCAATAGGCGCAATTGACCAAACAAGCGTGTGTTAATGCAACTTCACCTCAACTAAGGGGTTGTTCATCTAGCTAGGTATTTGTCATACAGAATATATATTTTCATTTAGTACTTCCACTTCCTAAGAAAGAGGAAGGTCAGGCACTAATTTTCCTTTTCCATCAGAACTTGTTGCTCTGTGGCAGGTTCAAAGAGACGACCTATATTATTTCTCTTTTCAGGTCCGGCTTCAAGGCCAATAAGAGGTAATTCCAGGTGGACATAAGGCTTTTCGCCTGGCCCATAGTCACTCGCCGCATCTCCTTGTCCATGAAGGATCCACTTGGTGGTCAGTAGACCCTCAACCCCGACTGGACCACGGGCATGAATCCGTCCAGTACTAATACCGACTTCTGCTCCGAGTCCAAATCGATACCCATCCGCAAATCGGGTCGAAGCATTGTGAAACACACAGGCTGAGTCAACTCGCTTCAGAAATTCCCGTGCGGATTTATCTAGAAAAAATGAGAGTATTACGCTTATGGTGTATTTCACTGGAACTTTATGATCGGAGGTCAATGACTGGTTGACCTCAATTTGTCTAAAGCAATATTTGACTATTCCCATTTTATGGTGACAGTATTGCATGATGTGTCGGTGCTGAAATATTCATAGAACAATAGCATGACGAGTGCATGAAAGCTCAAGCATTTACAAAACTGAAATTCAAGAATTAGGCAATCATGTCATGACGCTTTGTAAAGGTCTGCGTCGTCACAAATTAGCTAACTGAAAATACAGGGTATGATTTGATCCGTCAATTGTCCCAATATAATAAACCCAAGAGTTTACCGTATTTAATGGCTTCTAATTTGTTTTAATAGAAAATAAACCATTTAGTAGGTCCACTGATTTTGACAGATCTTTGAACCATATTAAAAATAACTCCAACGTTTTCGAGAAAAGAATTACGAAAATTAATACATGATATGGTGTCTTGGTTATAGCGATAATAACATATGCTGCATTTTCATTTATTCCATAAATTATCGCTGCTTTTACTAGAGTAATTCCTGCATGCCAAGTTAATGCGAATTTTCGATTTTTTCTTATTTGAAATTATGAACAATATTCTACAAGAATGGGCAAAAATACGCAGACCCAAAGATACTTACCGTTTTCTGTCACAATTGTGTCCGTATGGGAAGATCCATAAGTGTTGATATGATCAATGGCCCCAAGTACATCAGGAACGATTTCAATTGTTACGGCTAGTCGACCATATTCCGTTCGAAGTGATTTGGCAGGTTGTGGCCCAAAAGTTAATTCCTTGGACAGTTCGGGTCCGGCAAATATTTCAACCTACGTCCAAAGATTGCATATGAAACACTTTTTACAAAAGCCAAGTGTGAAAAATACATAAATGAAAGGGAAACTCGTAAGTCCATAATCTCCTTACATTATTAGATTTGAGCGTGTCACAGAGTTTGCCGAAAAAGTTTCCTTTGCCCAGCAGTTGTCGATGAATGAGAATGGTTTCCGTGGCATTGCACGCTGCGGGATACCCGCACTTGGCGTCCTTTACTATTAACAGATGAGAAATTGAGAAGACCAAATTAATTCCCAAACTCATTACTTAGACTTTGACGTTGGAGAACACGTGCTTGAATTACAATAACTGATCAATCAATATTTTTCTCAATTCAATACCAGAATACCTTAGTAGCTCAGTAAATCACTTGTTCAGAAGAAGCATAATTTGCTAGTCATAAAATCTAAGGCCCAAACCTTGGGTACAAGCAGTTCGGTTTTCAACTCAAGATTAAAAACTTTTAAATATCAGTTTGCTCAACCCTTTAAATAAAAACAAGAGGATTCTAGTACGTGGATGCAAAATGCATATTAACATGAAAAGTTGAACCCTGCCAATGTCAAGCGAGCATCTGTAAAGAAGATTTCCAGTCGGAGAGCGATGAGCGACTCTGCGCCCTTCCAGCCCAAGATTTATAGGAAGATTAAAACTGAATACTTCAAATTAAACTGAGTATAATTTGAACATTAGACAATGGATATATTTCATAATTTTTTTTCGAAAGCTAATATCGAAATGCATGAATTGGGCCCAGTCCATAAAAGAACTTAACCGTGGCTTAAGCTGCCTTCAAGGACCAAGGAGCAATTATGCTATTACATTTGCAGAAAGTCAATGTCAAACTCCTCGCACTTTAGCCGAGCACTCTTCTTTTGTCACAGCTGCAACACTGCTCAAATATTATACATATACACATAATGTGTACGTATACGTAGTAATGTGCGTTATATGTATTTCTGGGAAATTACGCTCGGTCGGTCTTTCTTTGTCGCGCTAATTTTATGCTTGCTAAATTATTGAACTCAGTATTTCCAGCTTAATTCTTAGCCATGTAGTATACGCACGTAGTATACCTGGCATAAATTAACGTTATGTGTTCAGGAAGTAGTTTTCAGCTATGAGATTAAACTTTTGCCATTAAATTTTTGTCGCGCTGGATAATCAGGGTTTGTCCGTGTAGAAATTTTGTTTAGTTTAAACCACTAACAGAAGAAAATGCGACAATAAAAATGATTCCAGGTCAGTTGGGCAAAAGTCAGTTGGGGAAAACCCAAAACTTTGACATTTTTCAAAAAAAGTCCCTTGTGTAAAGCCATAACTTGTTTTAGTTTATTCGGTTTGCCAATTTGGAAAAATTAAAAACAATTTTATTTAAAACGGTTTCACCAAACTGCCTTTTAAAAATAATGTATAAGTGACTTTTGCTCAAATGACCGACTAGGAGGAAAATGGCGGCTAAGGTCAGGTTAGTTTTTTAAGCGCCCTCCGATTTTTTTAGCCAACGAAGAGCACCATTCCTGTTGCGAGTTGCATAAAGCCTGGAGTTAGTTCAGTATTACGAGTACACCTGTTGTGATGCCTTGAGCTCTGAGTTAATTGAACGGGAAGAAGCTTAAAAATACTCACTGATGTGAAGAGCTTTCTCTAAGTCCGCATCCGTGTCGACGTAGACATGGCAAATGCCCTCGGCATGTCCCAAGACGGGAACCCCCTTGGCCAGCTCCGTCACTGTCTTGACCAAAGCGGAGGACCCACGTGGAATGATCAAGTCAACAATGCCAAGTCCAATGATCTCACTCACGTCTTCTCTCGACGTGACCTGCCCGCCAAACAATTCAACAGAAAGTGTGAGTGAAGTGAAAGAAGCTTGGGCTGCAGGAGTCAGGGAAGCTTTCCTTTCATTTCCATAACAGGATTTGATTTGGAAGTGCGTAAACTCGAACCTTACCATTTGAACTGCGTTCTGAACGCCATGGGACAGAAGAGCCTCGGACACAATGGACATCAGAGCATTATTCGTGTTCACAGCTTCAGTTCCACCTTTGAGGACCAGTCCGTTGGCAGATGCGATTGCCAGACCAGCAATCTATACAATCAATCTCAAAATTACTCTTCTGTATTTGCCGGTACATATGTAAATTGATTGGTTGACAGGCAACGAAACAAGGCATTTTTTGCTTGGGTTTGATTGATGTTGATATAGGCAAACGGATAGAGTATTGTACTCAAAATCTTGATATGCAATATGAGTATGAGTCACGGAAAACCCCACTTTGGTGAATAAATATCATCACAGTGGGATTTAATGGAATTTAATATGGACAACCACGTGTCCAAATTAGATTCCATCATATGACAGTGGGATTTAATGGGATTTAAGAGGGGAAAACACGTGTCTAAATTAAATGACATCACATCATAGTGGGATTTAGTAGAAACCTTATGCCTAAACTACCTATATAAATGCAATCATATCACAGTGGAATTTATTGGGATTTAACAGGGAAACCGCAAGTGTCAAAATTAAATCCCGTCACATCCGAGTGTAATTTAACGGGATATTAATGAAATTACGTTTCTAAATTAAATGCCATCACATCACAGTGAGATTTAATTGGATTTAATAGGGAAACCACGTGTCTAAAATATATGCCATCACATCACAGCGGGATGTACTGGGATTTAATACGGAAACCACGTGTCTAAATTAAATGCCATCACATCACAGTGAGATTTAATGGTATTTAATAGGGAAACCACGTTTCTCAATTAAAATTTCATCAAATTACAGTGGGATTAAATGGGTTATTAGCAAAATCGTTTTTAACTTGTTTATCCAACAAATAATATTTTTAATAAAATTTCATCTCACCTTTTCCTTACTAAATCCCATTACATCCCTGGCAGTGACTCTGCCTGCAGATAGATAGCATTTTTCTTATTGCTCAAATGTTTTAGTGTGCTAATGCATTTGGTACTCTTTTAAAAATAAATTAACCACGTTATATTTTGACAATATTGTACAAATTAAGCTATGACGACATGAGCAAGAAGCATCCCAGTCCAAAATCAATTGTAGGGAAGAAGCAAGTAAGTGATTGCATAATACCTGAGGAAGACAATCTGGCCTCGCTTCAAAAATAACCATTAGCGTCCCAATAGGAACAGTAACTTGCTGCAATTCCATCCCATCAGCCAAAAGTGTTCTTCTCACAGTTTTACCCACAAGGTTGACCGATTGATGAGCCATTTGTCTCAAACCTGCCAACACATTATTTGAATCCTCAATTATACTACAAAAATACATTTATCATTTCAGTCGATACACCGCTGTTCAGTTCATACGGAAAATGAATACAAAAAAGCGAACTTGTCGAACATTTCCCAACCTAAATGCTTTCAAACTCAATGATGCCCATGACTCGGCGGTAATACTAGATTCTCAACCTTCAAGTTCCAAAGTATATTCCTTAAAAAATGCTACTGTTTTAAATTATGCACATGATGAGCCGCATCATCATCCCGCTTTTTATCGAGTCTACATGCAAAAGGCCTAGAGCTCCATTTCATTACATATACGTTAATCAACTCATGGAATATTTGCTTTGGATGCTTGCGAGTGAGAGAATGAATGAAGGTGTGAATGAGAAGCCTACTTCAATCATGGCCTTCTACAATCCTCGCTACTGAAATTCGACTTTGGTCATTTGGCATACAATTACATATGTACAATTACATAATCCACACGGTTTAATGAACTAGTAACGAGTATCACGCGTTTGGCCGTACCTTCATCGTTTTTGCCCAGCTCACCATCAGCATTATCCGCATTTATATATATTTTTTCTTACCGTCAGCCAAACTTTCAATCTTTGTGTCGGTCAGCTTGAGTCTTTCAATGATCTCTGGGCTAAGTTTATCTTTTTCGGCATTCTCCAAATCCCGGGCATTAGCGATCATAATATCCTTCTTGCTGGAGGAAAGAAGTTGTGAAATTTGAAGTATAATATCTGCTCTCTGAGATCCAGTTAAATTTAGCAGTTGCCTTCCACCTGATTTGGCTGAATTAGCAAAAAAAAAAAAAACAAAAAAAAACATATTAAAAAATGTGTTCAAATTAAATATTTTCAAGATGATGCGGATGGCTTCTTTTTGAACCTAGTTCGGCGAGATGCTCAGGGTTCTTTGAGCCATGGGCATAGGCCGAGAAGAGTGTTCCAATGCGTCGACCCGCCATGACGGACGTCAGGGCTCCTTCTCGTCCTCCATTACAAATGACCACCGCAATGCCCTGTTCCAACGCCCATGTGGCTGCAGAAACCTGAACATAGGGGAACTTGAATCGAAAAATTGACTTAATTCCTAATTCGTAAAAGGCTCTAGCCTGAACGTGTGTGTTGCTTACACGAGAAGCCACTCCTCATTCTCAAACTATCATCTAATACTACCGACCCATGTTGAAGTAAGTAGTAATTATTGGGTCAAAAGTCACCAGAAACAAACAACACACCACGTTCAGACGCAATTTGATTCTGCTTCTGCCCTCGTGCTGGAGAAATTGTGCAAAAAAATTGAGCCGCTGATAATGAAGTTCACTTACTTTGGAGTGCATTCCCCCAGTTCCCACGCGGGACGTGCCGCCAAAACGAACTGTTCCAGCACTGGCGGCAGGACAGTACGTATGCATAAGGCGAGAGGAGTCGAGGCCAGGTGGACCCGTGAACACCCCGTCAACGTCGGACATGAGAACCAGGAGGTCAGCCTGCACTTCCGTTGACAAGAGAGCCGCCAGGCTGTCGTTGTCATTAACCGTTATATCCTAGCATTTCCAGAATTATAATTAAAACTAATATTCCGAATTAACAATGTAATTGTAATTGTAGTGTAACGCAATGTGTTTCATACTCCTTCCAAAGCATCGTAGACTTGAGCTGGAGCAGCCACAGCGTCATTTGTGTTCACAATTGGAACAATGTTTAATGCCAGTAGTTCGGACATTGTTTGGAAAAGATTCTTCCTCGTGGTAATATCCGTAAAATCCGTCTTCGTAACCAAAACCTGTCGACAAGATATTCATTTTTTTTGTATTTACTTAGTCAAGTAAGTGAAGTCTCAGATTTGGTCGGTAAGCAGCTCCTGAAGATACACGGAAGCCAGATAAAGCAAATACGTAGATGGAATGTTAGCTTTAGCAAAAAGTAGCTTGTAGCATCATCTCATCATGGCTCGTCTGCGGCACACTAATAATTGTATGCTGGGATTTTGTTCCTGGAAGTCGGCTACTTAAGTATAAGTGCTCGTTGAAATGAATGACTAAAAGATTTCACGTGCTGTATGACGTCACAATGTTGTTGTTATGTCAATCAGTAAATTGTACTGACGACTGGAGATAAAGCATCGTGGAAATATATCAGTAGTCTGCCAATTAATCTCCCCACTTACGATTACTTAGGATTAATTGAATTACTATGAACGAATATTAAAAACTATTCGAAACGCCCAGTCTTTCGTAGCTATTTTTTATAAAGTGTTTCAAAATTGAATCTACATTGGTTAATTTATCATATTTTTTAAAAAATGACGTGATATGTCGTCTTACACGACGGCACGACGGGATTATTTGTTTCT
>JAQFYU010002321.1:0-12184 GCA_034694905.1 Ceratophysella granulata
TCCACATAATAAATAAAACGAACTACAAATAGAAGCCTAGTATGCAGTAGCATAAATCTTTTTGTATTTATACAAATACCGTGTTCAGTGTTGCCAGTGGAAGGGTTTGAACACTATAGCTATTAACACGAGTAATACCCAGGTAATTAAACCTAAAAATTCGTCCAGTGGTTAGAGTATGGGTTCTAGTTTAGGAATTAATGGTAATATTTGGTTTCAAAGCTTGCATTTATGATTTTAAATGAAATATGCGGGTCAATTAGAATCACAAAATTCGATTTTACGGTAACGGATTGGTTGAACATACAAAATTGCCTCTAACTCATCCATTCAAAAGCTATGCCGGTGAGTCACTCACTACACAGAAGTTCTACAATCTTTGCTGATTTCTGCGTAAATTTGTTTACTTATTTTAATAAATATAAGTTAAATGAATTTTAAAGCTCTTAAGTTGAATGAGTTCATAGCAAATTTTTCGAGCTTGAATAAATTAACAATTAATTAGCAATTCACCGTCTGCTAATTTTCCTGTGTTCCCCGTGCCCCGTGTGACATGTGACAAACATTTTGCAACTAAGAACATGAACGGGATATAGTGCATCCTCAGTTGAGCAGTTGAAATTGAACGGAATTTTAATATATAGAATTTGTTATCTAGCAACACAAAAAAATAATTAATTAAGCCTTCTCCAACTCTACATTAAGGCTGCCAGGTACAGTAGGTTTGGCCTAGAAACAACCACGTTAATCAAGCAGACCACGAAATAAGTGTATTCTCGCGTTTTATTTTGGGTTTTAAAGAATTTCCAGATTTAAAACTATTTAGTTTGTGTTTACGAATCCCTCAAAAGAACTACAATTTGTTGTACAGTATAAAGCAGAACAGCAGGCACAGTATCCATCTCCACAGCCTGTTGTGGTCTTGTTTCTTCTTCCTGATAGTTTGAGAAGATCGAAACCTTAAATTCTCGTTTCATTCTCTGACAGAAATTCTTCAATAAAGTTGGGTTTTCCTTTCTGCACCTCCATCCCCTTGTCTAGTTAGAGATAGGAGTTGAAGGAGAAGGAGCTTAAGAAAAAAGTTTGTAAAGAGTTAACTCCCTTTAAGACTCGTCAAAGTTATTTTGTCTCTCGTATCTTCCATCTCTGCTATTTCGTCTGGAAGAAAAGGGCGGAGGCTTTCCAAAATTTCATATACTCTCTTCACAGAACGCTTTCTCAGCAGAAAGAAAGTTGGGTGGAGAAAGGGGGAATCCCATGCATATGTGAACGATTATAGAGGAACAAGAAGTTTCCTTCCGCCAGCCGAAGACTTGGGCCTGGATTGGGCGGAGGAGAAAGGAGTGGTGATAATTATGGTAAAATTGGGTGTGATGGGAAGCCCAGTGAATCCCACATGTCAAGTCTTATCAGAAAAAGTGTAAATGTAGCCTCAAGTCGAAGGAAATCTTTTGCCTGAGCTTCCCACACAGGAAGAAGCGGGAGAAAGTTGACTAGGCTCATCTGGATGGAGAGACTTCTCTTATGTAGACTTGTATAATCGCTCGTCTGCCTAAAGCCCCGACAGATAAACAGCCTCATTCCCAAGCTTCTTCCAGAGAAAAAACATTCCAGGCCCAAAAGATTGCCAGCCGATTAAAAGAACCAAGACAAAACTTTTTTTCCCCACTTCTTATCTCACTCTCCTTGTTTAGTGCAGGGAAAGGCAATTAATATTTGGTGAGGAGAGCTACAAGGAGAAGAAGAAAAAAACTTTTCTCGAGTCGGCAAATCTTTGACGCTCAACCTCGGAAATGTCAAGTCATGTTATTAGCTCCCAATACAGAGGCGAAGAAAAAGAATTCGGGAGGAAATGAATTTTAAGCTGGTTGGGTGGATACAAGTATATTGACTTTTACTACAATGGAAAACGTTTATATACGGAGCGAATTCCACTTGCCATATATTTTGTAGTGTGTGAGAATGAATTGTTTATGTATTTATACATATGACATGTGGTTCGTGAAATTCCGAGAAACCGTTAGATTTGAGCAGTTCTGTATTAGTGTGGAGCGGAACCAAGGCTTGGCTTGGCTTTCTCTTTTCCTCAAATTAATCAACGGAAGGAGAAGGGAAAAAAAAACAATCTGGAATCTGTAATGGGCTAACAAATTAGTTTCTAGCAAGTTGAGTCAGAAAAGTGCTCGTACCTCTCTCCTTCTTCGTCTTCCACACAAGCATCTGAGATGCAAATCAGTTCAAGGAACAAAGTCAGGACTAATTATCCAGTCTTCTCGGTCCCTAAATGACATATGAACGGTTCACTTCCTCCCATCTGAATCTAAAACCGAGGTTTTACCCGTTTTTCTCCTTCTCACTACAGACTTCGTGTTCTTGCTGCGTCTGAAATTCCGGCTGCGAGGAGTATATCCTAGTTTTATTTTAAGAGATGGTTAATTAACGACAAGTTTGGTTCTAGGACTTTGGACGATATTTTCATATTGTGGTGACCTACTTTGAGGTTTTATGTAGTAGTATATTTCTAGTGTAACTGTTAGAACTAGATGATGAAATTTTCAATGTAAGGGACGTTTTTATTTTGAAGTGAACTTCGACACTAGAAATATAGCCAACATCTTCAAAAAGCAAGATTCAAACGCTACATTGACATTTAATTCATAGGAGATTCCGATGTATATGTGGATTCATCTCAATTTCAATTGAAGTTTTAATACATATTCAATTACATCAACATGACCTAATTTTTTGTGTGCTTAATTTAATTTGCACATGCTTTTATTTTTAAAAGATTTATGACTTTCAGTATACCCAATTTTATTTGCCAAAGTTAAACATCAGATTATCATTCAATATTGTCGTTGATACAAATAGTTATGGACTGGATTTCATAATTGCTTTTTTACTTTTTTGATATTATTGTCTGAACCGAATATTTTAGAGAACTCAAGTGATTTTATCAGACAACGGGAGCGTTTCTTTGAACTTTTGAACAACCTTTAGAAAAAAAATGCATGTTTATAATTATGATTTTTCAAACTTGAAATTTTTTGAACCAATATTACGAAAGTTGGAAGAAAATTTTAAAAAAGCGAATAAAAATATTCTTAAAAATTATTTGTTTGCATGGATTCGGTTCTTTAGATTTGAAACATTCAAATCACCGCAATTACTTTGCAGATATTTATTGACATGAGACTACCAATTAAATTGCAGCTATTAATTCCATGCTCAAATTATAGTAATTATCGAATCAATATTTTTATAATCAGATATGTAGTTCCTATTAAATAACAAACTAGTAAAGTCAATCTCTGGTTTGATTCGATCAATTTAAATGTAGATCTGAATATAGTGCAAATTTATTGTACATGGACTGTACTAGTGTATTTCATTAAGGAATTATTGACATGCGTTGTTCAAAACATGCGGTATTTCCATATACGAGCGTCGACATTTTACATACATACAACTCTAGGTTGTTATGTACTTCAATATCTTATGTGATGAGGATTGAAAGCTACACGTTCGCTGATTTGGGCTTCTGAAATGGCTAAACTTGGTAATCAGGTCAAATAAATTATATTACTCCATCCATCGCTGGAATTTTTCTGATCTATAAAGAAAAACCGTAAGATCAAACAAACTTATATTCAGTACCAGCCTTACACTGGAGGATCAGTGAATTGGTCGCCTTGGACTTGATTGTATAAAAAGGAGCATTAATGTGAGGCTTCAAATTCTAATCAAGTGGTGTGTGTGGCAAGCTCAAAGAGTTTCACATTCACCTGCTGTGGTATCTATCCTTTGATTTGAACACAAATTGACTTGATTAGATCCACGTGCCAGAAACCGAAGTCAATGCTGTTGAAGAATGAGGAGAGGCTGAACCCAATAATAATGGTGTTCTCGATCAGGAAATGATAAAGTGGGAGGGTGGACAAGATATACGCATTTCGGCTTCCCATGTAATATGCAGTCCGCTTCAAAGCTGAGATTTTTCTAAATGAAACGCGGAAAGTAGCCGTATATCGTATGGCACTCAATACTACTACATAGATCGTTGAGGCTCCACAAGCAGCAGTAGAGTTGGTGCACTCGATTTAGTATTTTCTTCCTTTTCTAATTTAACATATGTTACGGTCTACTAAAATTCTAAATCCTATTAAATTTCATAAACTTTATATTCTGTTAAGTATGTTAAACGCTTAGCTAAAATTAGCTTTTCGACTATTCGCCTTTAAGTTAAAGCTCTACCAATAAACTGACTAATCATCACCCGCAATACAAACTCACGGAGAAAGTTTCTTGCCCTTCTGCTTTCTTTTTTAAAATGTGAGGATCGAATACATTGTTTGGCTACCAAAAATTTTATAGGAATGAATAAAGATAGAAACACCTGCGGCTGCATGTGATCATTTTTTGACGGTTGGTACAAAAAATGAAATTTGACATTTTTATCTCAATTCAATCGCTAGATTGGTTCTTCGTATGCTTTTTAACTCTAGACGACATAAAATGTATGAGAATATTGAAATTTTGAACCATTATAACCAACCCTTTCAAATATCGGAGAGCAATCCAAACCAAACTCACGTTACAAATTACAAACTATTGCAAACACTTGATTTTATTTCGTTTTCGTATCTAGAGCTTGCTTATTCCAGGGCAAAACTTTGCATTAACAGATCTTCATTGCTTTCCTGTTTCTAAGTGAGAAAATTAAATCCATGGACAACGCTCTATACAAATTCCAAACTTTTTGAACGAGTTTTGAAAAAAATTGTTGAACAGCAATTTTTCGATGAAAATCTGAAATAATTTACAGTAGCATTTGATTCTTATCTCAACATCAAGCAACAGTACACAGCTTTCCACGTCCGATTTCTAAGTTGGGCCGTTTACGTTTGGAGTTATCCGACAGTAACATATTGTGAGAGCAGAGACGCAGAGTTTTGGACAGGACGGACTAGGGATGGGCATGGTAGAGAAAGGGAAGTGAAAGGGAGATACACTCATTATCCGATTCAATTTAATGAAAGAAAATTGGGCTCTGGAGTGAAGCTCAGCTTGTTCTCCATCAGTGGAGACTCAATTACCCAACTCCAGAGTGTGCAGTGCAAGCAAAGCCTCCTATTATTCTCTCTATTTGTACTCCGTCGAGAACAGCTCAGAACCAACGAGGAGAACCAGAACACAAATCAAGACTTCGCTTCCTCGTTCCCAAACAACTCACAATAATCAGATTCGAGCAAGGACACGCTCAAGATCCGCTTCTCATCAAGTGCCAAATACTTGACTCCGCTTCAAAGTCAACTCTAATTGAATACTTCCTCAAATACAATATACATCCATTCCTGTAACCATGTTTTATCCATCCATCTTTTATTCTATGCATGATGTATCAATCCTTGGTTCCTGTTTTGAAATTTGATGTCAAATACACCAACGTGCACTCGAACATGTTGCACGTGATCAATATGGCAGGAATATAACTAAAATTAAGGATATTTAATCCTGTTGCTATGGAAACGTACCAAAATGCAACTTTCATCTTCAGGAAAGCGTCAATAATATTTTGAATGCAAAACAAGAGTTGAGTGAATTTTGAAGTACTATCGCTTCTCTTGACAAGTTACCATGGAAACAATACTTCCGATATCAAGGTACCTTGACAACTAGACAATTTTAATAAGGTTGAAACATCAGTACAAAACTAATTTAAAATTTTCAGTTTTGTTGTTGGCTGAATTACTTTCGTCGAATACACTGTCACCACCTACCGGCTCATACGTTGAACCTTTTCGAACAAATTTCGTTGCATGCTGAACTGAAAGCAAGCTTTAGAGTTGAAGCGCCATCCAACGGTGTTTGTAAATAATTCTAAAAGATTGTTCGATTTTTGCTCGAATTCGCAAAGTCGCAAAGTCATAATTAAGCGTATGGACCAGCATTATTATGCAATGCTGTAAGTGAAACAAGTTTGTCCAGTGTAGCGTGCGCTGTGTCTGCTTATCCTTGCTACCGTTGAAGCGTTTTTTGATTAGACTTGGCAAACAACCTGGTCATTTCTTTTATTTATTTTGTAACTCAAAAACAATAATTGGCATTACACAACAGTAGGAATACCGGATATATAGGTAGTCAAAGAGTTAGCACGCTAGCCATTCGTAAAAGTTGAATATGTGGTGGCAGAATCTCGGAATCCAGCATGTTCACAAACTATTTCGCATGACTACGTCACAACATTTCCATGTCGATACTCTCAATCATGGAAACTAACATCAAACTTCTACACCATTAGTACTTAGCACACGCTAGAGTTAGATTAGAATATATTTCATGCGTGGGAATCAGAACAGCTGAACATTTGCATGGACCAGCTTATTCATTTGTTCTAATGGACTAATAAGGATAATGCTTCGCTCAAGAGCTCAACTTTTGTTTGATTTTAGGAATTAGCAAATTGGGAATATTATATCCAATTCTTGTATGCATAGGACTGCTACAAAGGTGGAGGATTACAGCTTGTAAGTTCTCAATGGAACATCCGACAGCCTCAATCTGTAGTGCTTTCCATGAATCCGATTTTCGGAAATGAAAAGTAAAATTATTCAGAGTGAGTAAGTCCATAATGGAAGAGAGTCGGGTTCGTATCACTTTCTCCAATCTCATTGCACTCCGTACATTTGTATTTTATTTTCCTTGTAGCACCCAGGAAAGCGTCCTGATGGGAATGGTTGGAAGGAAGGACGTAAAAGTTAGCGGAGCGAGTCTGCTAAATGCCTTCTTGCATAAATAAAAGGATGGGCTAATGACTGAATCGAAACTATTATCATTAATCAAGATCTTGGGCCAGATAAGGCGTTGGGGAGAGAGGAGCGGAGAAAGTGGAAAGCTCTTAAATATTTTACACTTCTCAGACTTTCTTTTTAAAGCATACGATTCACTTCGACTCAAATGAAATGGGTCCGCTCCCACCTGAAAACGAGCCGTTCTTCTTCTGGCCTCCAAACTACAAAGTCCTTTGTGTCAACTTCCTAAGTATCCAACTTATAACATCTCTCTCTTCCCTTCCTCCTACCCAGAATTACTTACGCCTTGTAATATAGGGAACAAGGCTAGGTTTCTAGAATTCTAATGAAATTGGTTTCAAGACTCCTTTGTTTACATACCCTAAATTCACAATCTATTTGAGATCTATAGCACCTTGGCGATTTCATTACTCCTTGTTGGCATTAACTTAAAGAATTCTGAAATACTGACGCTCAGTTTTAATTTAATTTTATATTTTAATTTATGCATGATTTATGAGTTGATGTTGATCGTTAGTAAAATTTTATCAAATGGTGCTTCGATTTTTAGAGTGAGACACAGAGACATTGTTCGGGTTTCAATTCACATTGCGATTGAATTATTGAACAAGGAATATGCTGTAATCCACACGTGGAGAAAGCTACTATGATGACCACTGACTTGTTTACCCTGTGGTAGCCATCCGCTACTTTAAGTAAATTTAGATTCGCCGAAATGTACGCACATGGTTACCGTGTAAGTTTCACTATATGTTCCTACCGCATACTCCCTGATCCTGAATTCAACCAAAATTGCCTGGATTATTGACTGTGATTGATTTAGCCTCATAGAATTAATTTAAATGCCAAACCTATTTATCTCATTTTAGATATTTAATTCCAGCCTAATTCTAGCCTAGACTGTACTATAATTTTTCTTGTCAATGAAATGTAAATTATCAATATTGGAATTGACAACACCACTTCCGCTAAATAAACTGATGCAAAAGTTTCAAGAGTCGTAAAATTCAGTCAGATTTGTAGTTTTAAAACTAGAATAAATGTGTGGCGAATTGAATTTGTCACTTAATTTACAACGGTATTTACAAGTGTCTGCCTTCGTAATTACTAAGAAAAGGCTCCTAAACACTAAAATATCGCATAAAAAGGTCACAATATGCTTCAAAAACCAGCTTTTATGCATACAATAAACAATTAAATTTCGAAAAATGACATGTTAAATATATAATCCAGACAATGAAGTCCTAGAAGCACAATAAATATTGAAAAACATCAAATTATAATCAAGTTAGGTAGCTTTTTCTAAATTCCAAGTAAACATTTTTCCAAATAAAATCAGGCAAAGTTTGTTAAGTGAACTACAAAACAAATACCGTCCAAAGCTTTTCAAATATGCCGAAAAAGTAAAATAATCAAGAAACTTCAAAAATAAGCACCAAAATTGTAATTACGTCAAAATCTGCGATTGCAAAAAGCCGTCAGGAAGCCCTTGACCAAATATGTTTTTGCATAAGAAACCGTTTCATGGTAATTACTTTTAACCATGAATTTGATGATTAAAAAATGCTTTGATTTATACTTGTCTTTGTTACCCATCAGAAGTTCAAAGTTTAGGATATTTCATACATGTATAACGAAGTTTTGAATTAATTTAACTAGTAGCCCAACCTTTAACACTGAAAAGCGTATGTTCATTCTGTGAAAAAAGTAAGAAATAATACCCATGTCCTGGAGAGTAATGAATGTGCTACTGTGTGTGTAACGTTGAAGCAAGAGAGGGTAAGAGAATCCGAAAGGGACTCTGTTCCGTCTCCGTAGAAGACTGCTTTTTATCTTAATGTGTTATCTCAAAATTTTGTGTCTGTTGAAAATAGATTAATATTCCACAAAATACCTCACGCCTCTTCACTCCAGTCTCAGTCTTCTGTTCAGAATTCGCTCCGCTAGATTCTTAAAATGATCCTCTCCTCCTAACAGGCACAATATGGAAAATTATCACTGGATCCGAGATACGCAAGCATTCCACTCATTTCAGATTTAATAAAAACACATTTTACGACTCCTTCTATGTAGTATGCCTCGGTAATTCCCTGGCAGTTTGCCATTACGTAAAATATATTGGGTTATCTCATTAGTGCATGTACGTGCTTACTGCCATGACTGATTTACATAAATGGATACTTTCTACAGTTTAACTACCTATGACAATATATTTTTGAAATTGTAGCTTTACATGCAAAGTCATTAACATTTCATAAATAATTGCTGATCATGCTATTCTTCAATTATAAATGTCGGTGGAGCGTTAGTATTTCTCGTCAATTTATTTCAAAATGCAGAGAATAATTTCAGCTTTCAAATATACTAAATTCTCAAGATCCGCCATTGCGGTAAAAATCTGAAGCATTGTTTCTACGTCCATACAGGAAGAAAGTCGAATGACATTTCATAAATATTTGCAGCCCATGCCCTTCAAACTTCCGGTGTAGCCTGTTCATTCCAAAATACGAAAAAGGATTGGATTTTTTCGAAAATTCTAAATTCTCAAGATTCCCCCGGAGAAAGTTGAATGGAGAAAGACAACCTGCAAAATTATTTTAATTTAAAACGCTTTAATCAATGAAGATCCACAAATAAAATATATATCATAAACAAAATTAATTTTTTGTATCCAATTTGATAAATCTTCTGATATCCAAATATTGGAAAGGTTCAGTGGTTGTGGTTGCCTTGCAACTTTCTCTGCCTATAATAACACTGTACTGTACCCCATTTCAAAAGAAATTTAACCCAATTATCGCATCCACCCATAACTTTGCTTGTTACTCGGTATTCGTACGAAAATATTAGAAAACGGCCCCTTTCGTATTTATTGCTGCTAGCATACTATACTATTGGACCAATTCAAATATATACATGCCAAATGCCAACCTTGTTTTCTGTGCTGTGCAAAGTAAGTGGCTGATCAGCAAGAACCATCAAACACTAGTGTGAAACATTCAATAGTAAATAAGGTACCTGCAACCTGCAACCTGTGTTTAGCTTTTGAACTTTTACTGCTAAATATCCCCATTTACTGCATATTTATGTGAAAGTTATTATCTTGTTCAATTACAAAGGGTGAAAATATTACCAGGCTATGAAACTTCTGTTTCCTTCCTAGAATCTATCGAAGAAAGCGCCTTAATTGCTTGTTTGGGGGCAGTTCCAAGTTCCATAAAGATGAAAACTATGGAATTGTACCTTGTACCGATAACCGACCACTCTAGTTCAACTACGTCTGGGAAAGTTGGAAAGTCTCTCACCCGAACCACTACCACTGCAGTTAGTTGAGTTCAAGTGGCCAAATGCATATTATATTCATGAGACTGGTGTGCTCTCCTGAACGGAAGTAAATGCGGTTGACTTTAGTTGGATAGATGGTGTGAATAGAAACTAATTTAGGGAGCCCGAAGTAATTCAAATGTGGTAATAAAGCAGAAAAGTTTGATGGGCTTTTGGGTTCAATTGACTCGTGGAAGAGAGGAAACGGAGAACGTGCGAAGAGTCGTTAATCTGAGACTGCATGCAATCCCGTAGTTAAGTTCAAACTTAACTCCTGCATATTACATCCACTTCCCGCCCTGCTTATTGTTATTACTCAAGTACTACCAGCTCCTGCTCTAAATTAGACTCGGATTTGAATAATAATGCTACAAATGAATTCATCATTACAAATGGAAACTCTTTCCTGTAATTGACACTCAGCTCAGACTTCAGTATTTCCTTGTAACTTAGGTTTTCCCAATGGAAGAGCATCTCATTTCACGTCTCACTAAAATTAACTTATCCCGTTGACATAATTCCAAACTGTTATTCTACATTTAATGTCTTCAGATTCAGATTACAAATATTGCTACAATCCAATTGAAAGCTCGTAGCCTTAACTCGATAATTCTCTTTTTCCTTTACCAAGCTTTTAGGCCAAAAAAGTTTGAAAATTGAGACCCATTTTCTACACATTTGTCACATTATGAACTTAAAGTTGTTTCAAGCTAAGCGTTTAGTTGTAAACTCTTAGGAAACGTATCGGATATTTTCCACAAATTGGTTCAACTTGGGAAAAAAGTATTTGTAGATGGAGTATGATGAAGCTTGAGTCTGTGGTCCGTGAAACAACGGTAAGCAAAAGAAGTTTGGAGTTTGGCTGAAGCCAAGCTCAACCAAGATCCAACAACGCTTCCTGCTCGGGATGTACGTATTATGAAGACTCGAGAATGTTTGGAAGCACATGGAACCAAGTTCCTGGAAACTATTTGGTCAAACTGTGTATTTCTCTTTCTGTTCGATCTGTGTTATGCTCAGTAGTTTTTACGACTTTCGAGTCCAGCCAAAAGTAGCCTTTAAGAACAAGTAGGATGGTTTGAAATAAAGGGAGAGGAGAGCTTAAGAAAAGTGCTTAAAATCTAAAGCAGTAAAAATAAAACGGAGGAAAAGGGAAAAACGTAGGGCGGGAGGATAGGGAATGATTTGAGTTCCAAAAACAGAGAGAAACTTAGGGTTGGAAACTTATCGGTAACTTATTGACCAATGCCGGAAATATATATTCTTTTGTATATTTTTAACCGAAAATCTGAATTTTTAAATGCCGCTTTATAGCTGTAGAGCTCAACATAAATATTATTTAATGATTCAGGCAATCTAAGTATTTGAATGTGAATTTAATATTAAAAATTAGCTGTGATTCTAATCTCTATATTCTATTTTATGAACATCTAATAAATATGTCTATGAAAAATTGGAAAAATTGCACACGAATTATGCCCATCGAAAGTTTACACTTTATGCCCTCCTGTGGGCGGAAAGAGGTTACTGCTTATTCATTTTACAAAAATCCCCATTAATGTGTGAACTCAGTTTTAAAAATGAATTTCCATGTGTTAAAGCTAATGATAAACGAATAGAGTTGAAAAAATAATTTCAAAAACGATTAACCATATGGAAATATGCAGTAAAATCTCAAAATATTCCAACATACTGGTATATGCTGTAGAAAATGTCAACATTTGACCTAGTGCGTTTTAATTCGATAAAATATTTTTATTATGTCAACAGGAAGATACCTCGAAATACGTTTTTGCCTAGAAACGTGTTCCCTAGAATTATACATAATGGCTTATCTGTTAGGTAAGAATTTCAATGGCAGACAAAACTCCTAAAAAATAGCATCACCCACAACGGCGACACCAAAAGTCGAATATCGCCCATGCGCTGTTGATGAGTACGTATGTAAAAACCTGCCTGACGGCAGCTTGGGACCAAAAGGATACCAGAAAGGGAATTCTGGACCATATGTCGGCACCTAGGCCTCTGGTCATTAGGACTTTAGGACC
>JAQFYU010002322.1:0-12183 GCA_034694905.1 Ceratophysella granulata
TGGTCAAAATTGTACGAAGTCATAGTGGACTTCAGGAACTTCATTTTGAAACTGGTCAACCAATGAGAATCTGTCAGCGGGTGATTTTAGCCTTTCCGCCATTGTTGTCTAAATTGGAAAAAGTTGTCACAGATTTGACTTCAGCGGAAAAAGACGTTCTACGACATGTCAAAGTTCAGAAGTACACTAGTGCAGGTCATCACCTTCCCCCCTTGGACCATGTTGTCTACTATGAAGGCATTACTCATTGGGATCCGAGACAAGCTCCCGTTGTATTACCGTCACCAGAAGGAAGCTGTGAAGTGGTCCTGCTTACCAAACAAGACAACGGGGTATGGGTTAAATCAGAACTATAAAATTAAATTTTTGTGACTCATTTCAATGTTTTTTGGCAGGATTTGAAGAACACATATAGCAGCTATTCCTGGATTCGAGGAGACTTCGATTCTGGAGCCACAGAAGCCGACCTTGAGAAGATTCGACGGGAAACAGAACGATTTGTACGGAAAATTAGCCCTAATCCAACAACTTTCTTTTCGAGGGCTAGAGAATATTTTCCTCATGTAACTACAAAATCGCTTCAAGAAGGGTTCTACCATAATTTCGACAGGATTCAAGGAAGGGATGGACTCTACTATGCAACGACCCTCTTGACATTCGAAGCTATGAATGAAGCTTTGCTCATGACCGAAAGCTTTGTACGCAAGTACTTCTAACTACTTACCTAAGAAACCGCATCGAACACTGTCGTACCCGCAAATAAACGGTTTAAAATAGAACCAAAATTACAATTTCTACATCAGGTACAAGTTTACTAGAATGATTTTATCTCAAGGGAAACCCTTTCTTGAATGAATTTGGATGAACTCGTGATTAATGAAATTCTCAGTATAAATCTGATATAAAGTGAAGATAAAATACATCTTATTTGTACTGAAAAGCTTGTAAAATGACCTAAGTAAGTGTACATTCTACACAGGAATAAACCAAGGTGTTTCATTTGTTAGACGTGGCAGTAGCACAATCAACAGCAAAATGTTTCACATACTGCACACAATACAATTAGCACACGACGGATATAAGCATCAATACACCAAATCCAAACTTGGCACATTGTTTCAATGGAATAAGTTGACTAAATCTTTGCTTATATACTCCGTGTCCGTATGAATACTTTCATTTCATATTTTTAAACCTTATTTTAGCTATCCCAGCCGGGGTCAAGTGAGCTTGATAGTAATGCGATAAGTAGTGGCTATTTGTATTCTGACAGTTTAACACATTGATGATTAATTTAATTATGACATGCATACAATGGTAAACACGGCGATAAGCCTCAGACACAGACTAACTCAAACAGTTGGCAAATGATTACCAATTAGCATGGGATGAATTTGTTCAGGTTGGCCAACCTCCAGATGCACTCCGCCGTTGTAGTCCGCCAGCGGTAATTAAATAGGTAGTCGAATTAAAAACATTACGGCAATTAAACATTCATCTTATGCACAAACACCCAGCAAGAAATATTATATTTTAGCAGATAAGGAGCTCCTTATGTCTTCCTTTCAGCTGTCATCTGGAAAATGATTACATCGAGTGATAAATAACTCAAAATTGAAATTTCGCTATTTTGGTGATCACAATTGCCCCTATAAATTCAGGTCCGTCCATAATTTTGTTATTTCTCAAAATGCATCTCGTGTTACATGTGCTTCTCGTCTTCACATTTATCGTGTCAAGAGGAAGAACAGGAAGACCGAGTCTTTACCCTTCTTGGCACCAATCCTTTCACCCGTGGCACCTATATGCAGCATCTGTACACCTGAATCAATCAGTCCCTAACTCCCTACGTGAAAGTCATCCCGTCTGTGTAGTTGGAGCCGGAATAAGCGGTTTGAACTTGGGAATTCTGCTGAAAGCCAAAGGTTACAATGTAGAAATATTTGAAGAGAAGGATCGAGTGGGTGGGAAGGCGGAGACGTACCGAGAAGGTAATTCTACAGTTCAGATTGACACAGGCCCACTGCTCTTCACAAATGGAGGTCGAGCTCTACTGTCCTACGTCAAAAAGTACCAGCTTACGACACTACTTTTCAATTATAGAGAAAACCGAAGTTTCGACGCAGAGTCCGGCTCCATTCAGGCAATTCCTGGTCCAACTGGAGATGAAGCGGTTCAATTTGAGACAGCCCTCGACAGATACATACAGTATCACGCAGAGTACAGGAATGACCTGGACTACGGCTACTTGAATACTTCACCTGACCTATTTCTGCCCTTTTCAACCTGGTTAACTGCACGAAATCTAAGCATACTCAAACCCTTCTTCAATTTTCCAGTAACCATTGAGGGCTATGGTCACTTGGATGATATCCCAGCTCTCTACGTTCTCAAATTCGTTGGACCGAATGATATTTACCCCGTCCTGTCAACACTGAATGAGTCATTCTACGTTCTCAAAGAAGGTGTGAGCACTTTGGTTGAGAAAATGGCAGAAGGTCTACATGTGAACTTGAATCACAAAGTGAATAGCATCGTAAGATATCATGACTTTCAGGAAATTCAGTTCGAGGGTAATCAGCCCAAGAGAAAGTGTCAGAGAGTCATTCTAGCCTTTCCACCTTTACTGCGTAAACTGGAGAAAGTTGTAAGGGATTTGAGCCCGGCAGAGAAAGATGTCCTTAAACACGTCAAAATCCATAAATATGTCTCTGCGGGACATCATCTTCCACCCTTGGACCAAATGTTCTACTACGAAGGTATCACCCATCCAAATCCAAGACAAGTACCAATTGTATTACCGTCTCCGGAAGGAAGATCCGAAGTCATTGCAATGCTTAAGCAGAGCATTGGGGTACGTGTTTTGATTTTTCATTAATTTACCGCCGCGTCATTTCCTTGGAAATTTGAACCAAATTTATATCAAAGATGCATTAAAATATTAGAATAATCTCTGCCAAATTTGAGCCGAATCCATGCAAAAAAAATTTTTTCTTGAATTTTATTCGCTTTTTCCCAATGTTCTCCCAACTTTTTCCCAACATTGGGACAAAATTGAAAAGAAAGTGAATAAAAAAAAAAATAATAATAGAAATATTTTTTGCATGGATTCGGCTCAAAGGCAGAGATTATTCAAATAATTTAGTACATCTGTGATATAACTTTGGTTCAAATTGGATGCGATTTCGATACCCCTCCCAAATGTCCGGACAAGCGGCTCAGGTCTGCTTACGCCCCAGGGTCAAAGGCCTTTGACCCCTAAAACAGGATGTGGGAATATATCGCGGGAAGCAATTCAGAGAGTACGTACTCCACGTTAACAATGTAAAAAATACCGGATCGATTTGTCGTCAAGTGAATCAAATTCAATTTGACTGATTTAAAATTATCAGACTTGGTCAATGCCTGAAATGCAGAAGATTAAAAAAAAAAATGTCGAATTTCACATAAAACAAAATGGATAATGTCCACATAACTATTTTAACCAAATACTAGATCCTCAACTCTTCGAAAACTGGTCTCACACGAGCGAGAATCGCTTGTGACGATGGACCATGATGCGACAAGCGCTACACGCAAGGCTGAGCAGACACTTTTGGTGAAAATATTAGTTGGTGATTATTGGTGATGTCATTTACTGTATGTAAATTGTTAGCCCAATCCAATGCAAATTCTCTACTTTCAGATCAGATAAGCATGCGTATGTTTGCAATTTGCAATAGACTAGTGAAATTACATTAAACTGTACTTACTAAACTTAAACTTGTTTTCAGACATTACAAAACACGTACAGCAGTTACACCTGGATACGGGGAGACTTTGACAGTGGAGCAACGGAAGCTGAGCTGGATCAAATCAGGAACCAGTTGGAGCAATTCCAACGGAAAATTAGTCCAAAACCAGAACTCCTGTTTGTGAGATCTACTGACTATTTTCCCCATGTGACAACAGACTCACTTCAAAATGGGTTCTATTATCAATTTAACATGCTGCAAGGAATGAAGGGCCTTTACTATGCTACAACTCTCCTGACGTTTGAAACTCTGAATGCTGCTCTGCTAATGACCGAAAACTTTGTAGACAAGTACTTCTAGCAACTATCTTCAATATAAACATCAGCCTGACGGGACTGACTAAAAAAAATTGACGTCCTTTTACCGGTCTATAAATGTAAAATGTGAGTAACCTCATCTTACTATTTCAAGAATTAATTTACGGTAGAATTTGAATTTGACAAGCGAATAAAATAAAATGCAAAATGCACAAAAATCCTGAGGTGATTTACCGTATTAACAGTAAAAAATAAACTGAAATTGAATATTTAAAATTAAGTAAAAAATATTCAACAATTTTACTTAACTTTAAGCCACCGAAGATATTTCCTTGCAATTTATTAATCAGTTGTTATTTTGGCAAAGATATTAAAAGGCGCACACCCTGAGACCCTGAAAATACCGTGTGTGAAGAAATGGTGAAGATTGGTTGAACCGTTTAGGCTGTAGCTCGGTGCATTTGATTTTGACCCCTGTGTGATTGCATACCTGAGGTGATTTTTGCTGAGGTGCACTTTTGGGCAGCCCATGGTAACACGCTCGCCATATTGTTTGTTATTGTTTATCACCTTAGTGAAAATGTAACTTCGATACTTATCAGCTGAACAAACGAAAGTGAAAGTAGTTAGTGTCAAGCTTTCTCTTCCGCTTTCTCTTGCGTAACATCGAGAAGCATCCAAGAAAATCATGATGTCACTATTTATGTAAAACTAGCTGACCCATTTGTCAGTGATAATATCACTGATCTGTACAAACGCGTAATTAATCTGGCTACAATCGATAGTGTTGTGATTGTGCAGTAGGTAATGCATGTCATATATAATGTTATGCCATCTTTTTAACCTTTAACACAAAATCACTATTTCGTGAGGCCCGTTATCATTTCAATTTGAAAATATCAATTTCGCCTATTTAGCATTGCTATTTGTAACGGAGGTAAGCATCATCAACATTTTAAATCTTCGAAATCCAAAATTAGGAGTAATTGAATTGTGTAGGATTATGTTGGCATTATGGTCACTGTCAGCTGGGTTGACAAAAGTTGCTGTGTGAAAGAATATAGAATTTACTTACACTGCAAGAGGATTTTATGAAAGAGGATCAAAATTATCAAAGCCGCAGAATATAAAACACAGTTTTCAATGGAAGTTGTTGGAGCCAGAATAGACCATGGACTTGGGAATAGTCCAACATCCGGGACGAGATCGAGGTAGGCTTCAGATCGAGATAGCGCATATTTATTTGCAAAGTTACATTTTAACAATTTCTTAATTACAATAGTCATTATCAAACGGAGATATGCCTCCATCAAACACAAAGCTGGCACATTATGTTAGATTCTACATAGTAAGTACTCAGTTTCCAATGGATGCGTTCTACCATTGAAATTGAAATTGAGCCTCAAGATCAAGCAATAGTCATAAAACAAAGTTGGATTGAAACACAATTAGTAGTTGTTGTGAAACAAGTTTTACTTATTTAATTACAATAGGAAGATTCCAATCCCTTTTAATCGCATAAACTTCACCAGGAAATATCAAGTTTCAGTAGGAGAAGAGGCATTAGGTAGAAAGGAGATCGGGTTTGCACCACATCAAAGTTGGCATCTTCGGTGTTTAGTGTTTGCTATTTAAATCCAGAACCATTCCAAAATATTTTCATTTCTCAAAATGCATCTCGTGATACACGCACTACTTGTCTTCACACTCCTTGTGTCGACAGTTCGACCAGGAAGACCGGCTATACTTCCATTTCCATGGGACCCACACTCAGTACTTAAGCTGCCTAAACCAGTCCGAACCGAAACCCACCCCGTCTGTATAATTGGAGCTGGAATAAGTGGTCTCAATTTGGGAATTTTACTCAAAGCTAAGGGCTACAACGTAGAAATATTTGAAGAGAAGAACCGAGTGGGTGGAAAAGTAGAAACGTACCGAGAAGGAAATTCCACAGTTCAAATTGAAACAGGTCCTTCTGCACATACAAGTAGTGACCTAGCTCTTCTGGAATATATCAACAAATTCAAGTTGACCCGAACTCCCTTCAATGTCAAAGATAAAATAGCTTTTGACCCGGACACGGGTTCGATTCAGAATGTTCCAGGACCCACTGGAGACGCAGAAACTCAATTTGGCATCGCTCTCCAGCGCTACAGGGAGTATCACGCAAGTTACGAGAAAGCGCTCGAGTATGGCTACTTGAATGCCACACCTGACCTCTTTACTCTATTTTCAAGCTGGTTGGCTCAACGAAATCTGACCATTCTGACCCCTTTCTTCGTCTCTATGATAACTCTTACTGGCTACGGACATTTGGATGACATTCCAGCTCTCTACGCTCTCAAATTAGCTTCACCAATACTTCCCATGTCTTTTGCCACGGATTCGTACTACGAGGTCAAGGAGGGACTTGACACGCTGATGAACAGGATGGCGGAAGGCTTAAATATCAAGTTGAAGAAAAAAGTGGTGGGAATTATACGAAGTCATAATGGAGCTCAGGAACTTCATTTTGAGGATGGTCTACCCAATCGAAAGTGTCAAAGGGTGATTCTAGCCTTTCCACCATTGTTGTCTAAGCTGAAGAATGTTGTCACTGATTTGACTTCAGAGGAGAAAGATGTGCTACGACAGGTCAAAGTTCAGAAGTACTCTACTGCAGGACATCACCTTCCACCCTTGGACCATACTATCTACTATGAAGGCATTATTCATCGGGATCCAAGACAAGCTCCGGATATGTTACCGTCACCAGAAGGAAAATGTGAAGTAGTTCGGCTTAACAAACAAGACAACGGGGTAAACACGTTTCTTGAGTCCAGCATATCCAAATCCAAAATCACATTGTATTTTATTATTTATTCCTAATTGTTTTGTAAAATTAATTAAGATATTTGTTTACTTTTGTAATTCTTTTTCCATTCTTCACAGGTTTTGAAGAACACCTACACCAGCTATTCATGGATTCGAGGAGACTTCGATTCTGGAATTACGAATGACGAGCTTGAGAAGATTGGACGGGAGACACAGCGATTTGTACAAAAAATAAGTCCTATTCCAACAACTTTCTTCTTGAGGTCAACAGAATATTTTCCGCATGTGACAACAAGCTCGCTTCGAGAAGGTTTCTACGAGAACTTTGACAGGATTCAAGGAAGGAATGGGCTCTACTATGCAACAACCCTCTTGACCTCCGAAACTTTAAATGGCGCTTTGCTCATGACGGAGAACTTTGTACGCAAATACTTCTAATTACGTAATTACCCCCATATCTCCTTAAAATGGTGATACTATGTAATCAAGTCATAGTTAATCCGTTAAAAATTGGAAACGTAAATTATATTTCTCGTTATGGAACAGGAGCGCGGGTCATTCCAAAAGTTTCCGCATATCTGTAATCTTGAAAGTTTCCTATTACACAATTTCTAAATTCTAAACCGAATGAGCATAATTTTTAGAGAAACCGAAGATAAAAACCACTACTACGCCGTATAGTTGGTCTCGGTAAATTAAATTATAAGTGGATAATGAATATTGAATAAACTAGAGGTAGAGGTAGAGCGCATGTGTACCAGTTCCTCAGATACCGACATCAATAAAGATTAGAAAGAAGACCTACAAAACGATATTCTTGCGTGTTTTTGCGTGTTTGGTTAGTTTTTCAAGGAATATCCTAAATCCTAACATACACCATTACCAATTGAATGACACATTACTTGCATTGAAATATTTTGCAAAATCAAAATAAAATACACTACATTGGGCTACTGAATCTGTTGTCGGCAGCTTTATCTAGCTAGGCTTCTTAAACCCATCAATCAAGCAAGTCCATCCTTGGCACATGACCACTATGGATCATAGATGGGCATATGGCCCTCCGGCCCTCCGGAGGGCCTGTTTTTGCCGGAGGGCCGGAGGGCCTAGGTCGAGTCGGAGGGCCGGAGGGCCTAAGTTGGGTTGGAGGGCCGGAGGGCCTAAGTTGGCTCGGAAGGCCGGAGGGCCTAAGTTGGCTCGGAGGGCCGGAGGGCCTAACAAGTGCCCATCTATGCTATGGATACAATGTAAATGTGCTCAATTTGCTCAAATCTTTGTGTACTTTTGCTAACTGCGTTGCATACGGATTCGACTTCGGCTGCGGTTTCAGATACAATACAGACAGCGATCGAAGCTGAATGTTGATTCGATTTCGACTTTGTAATTGTATCGTTTCAGCTGTGTGCCGTGAAACAGAAGCCGTCTTCAGCCCAAGCATCTTGCATCGTCTCCATGTACATTGGCATAGTTGTCGCTTAACTTATAATCTCAACTCATCTATCACACGAACGGGTTGGAGTAAATATTAATGCGCCGCCTGCAACCTCCTTCAACCTCCCATAACCTTCCATTATAAATTGTCAAAATGCTTCTAGAGTAGATAAGTTCATGTTAGGTGCTTAAAAATACGCCGTGACCTTACTAAATCATGAACTATATTAATTGGCTTTGTTCTCAAATAAATTGGACATTTTGAATACGCCAAACTTTATAATTCGTGGGAGGTTGCAGTGGGAGGTTGCAATGGTCTTGGCGCATTAATGTTTACTCCAACCCACGAACCACGAACGTATGCAATTATCGTAATGTCATTTCCGATTTCCATGTTCCATGCTCGAACTTAAATATTTATTAATCAAATTTTTGCCAAACACCTCACTTTTCAAGACTGCTCATCCAGCCGTGATCAAGCCTCGTATGGACCGAATAAACACTCCGTTTAAATTCTAATAATGCCTTAAAATTCTTCGCGTTTTACGCAGTAAATACTCCTAAAAATAAAACTTTCCCAGAAGGGGGAAGCGTATCGTGTACGTGATAGAAGGAAAAGGGCTACAATCGGGTTGTATTGTAATTGTCTTCGGTTTAGAATTATGTAAATGTTTTTGGTTAAGTAATTGAAATTTTATTTAAATTGAAACAGGTAACTAAAAAGACACTTGAATAGATTTGATTGAAATTGATTATATCAAATATCTGTAATGACAGCATCAACATAGGTTGAGTTGAAGTTGAATGTTTGAGCAAATCACCAACTAGATAATGGCATTCCAGGTGATGAGAAGATTACTCCGAATCTACGTAATGCGGATTCCATATTCTAGTTTTTCCAGGTGAGGGATCAACTAAAATGTACTACAATCAGCCAACCAAGCCCAAAGTCCATGAATCTCGGTTGAAGATCGAATATACTTTATGAACTTGGGAATAGTCCAACATCCGGAGCGAGGCATTGAAATTGAGATCGAGATGTTAGGTATCTTTTTATCCTCACATTTTATCGCCTTCTTTATTAATTACTAACACATGACAATAGTGTTTGTATCTCCAAGAAAACCCAAAGTTGGCACCTAGTATTGATTTAAGTATTCAGTTTGGCCAAGTTTTCTACGATAGGATTTGAAATTTGAACTTCAAGCTTAAGTTTAAGTAGCCAAAAACGAAGCCGGAACCCAATCGGTAGTTGTTATCAAACACGTTCTATTACTAATTACAATAGCTTAAGATTGAAATCACTATACTCATATGAGCATAGCAGGAAATAAAGTTTTAGTAAGCTTTATCGGGTAGGATTGGAAGCAAACCAAAATTTACTATTTAAACCCAGGTCCATCTAATAATACTTTCATTTCTCAAGATGCATCTCTTGATTCACGTGCTCCTTGGATTCACACTCTTCGTGTCAACAGTAAGGCCCGAGAAACTGGCTATACTTCCATGGGACCAACCCCCCGCAGTACCTATTTCATCAGTCCAACCTGAAAAGTATCCCATCTGCATTGTTGGAGCCGGAATAAGCGGTCTCAATCTAGGAATTTTACTCAAAGCCAAGGGCTACAATGTAGAAATATTCGATATACTTGCTCAAGTGGGTGGGAAGGCGGGTACAGCTCTCCTCGCCACCAATGGTCACCTATCGCTCTTGAAATACATTGACAAGTTCCAACTCACCCGCGTGCCCTTCAATTTCACAGACCAACGAGGTTACGACGCCGAATCCGGATCTATTCAGCCCATTCCAAGACCAACATCACCGGAAAGGATGGCGGAAAGGCAAGAGGCTCTAGAGCGATATCAGGCATATTATGCGGGATATACGAATGACTTAAAGTATGGCTACTTAAATGCATCACCAGATCTCTTCCTTCCAATGTCCACCTGGTTGGCTGCACGGAACTTAACTATTTTGACTTCACTCTTCCATGGTCCCGTAGTTCTTCAAGGTTATGGTCACTTGGATGATATTCCAGCTCTCTACGCTCTCAAACTCCTTCCACCCAAGGAGGCTCTACTTCTTCTGACTGATAGCCCTGATGCCCTATTCGTTATCAAGGAAGGAACTCGTGTTTTAATGAACAAAATGGCTCAAGGTTTGAACCTAAACTTGAATTATAAAGTTAAACGTCTTGAACGGCACAATCTCGAGTTTCAAGAAATTCATTTTGAGGATGGTCAACCAAGCAGAAGATGTAAAAAAGTGATTCTAGCACTTCCACCACTACTTTGTAGAGTACAGGAGATCGTACTTGACTTGAGTAAGGCGGAAAAGGATGTACTCCGACAGGTCAAAAATAGTAGATACACTTCGGCTGAACATCATCTTCCGCCTCTGGACCATGCGATGTACATTGAAGGGATTACTCATCGGGATCTCAGAAGTGCTCCAGCCTTTTTGCCATTTCCAGAGGGAAAGGGCGAACCGATTCTGATGCTTAAGCAAAGCTTTGGGGTAAGTATGAAGCCAAGGCTATCGGTAAATATCGGTAATATCGATTTACCATTTACCGACATGCGTATTACTGAAAAATTACTGAAAATTTAACATTTGTCAGCAAATCCAAGAATTCCACCGCTTCAGCGTACGAGTAACAAGTACATTTTGATTCCATTATAGTTTGATAAAAACTAATTGACAATTTTCTTTACCAAAATGTGGAAACTGAGCGCACAAATTGCAAATTGGCAAAAATATTGTCCGAAATAACAAAAATTATTGAAAACCGTAAGTGGCAAAAAAATTGAGACGTGCAACAAGGAATTCAACTCGGATATTTGAAAATACAATTTCAATCTTTTAAAGTCGGAACATGAAAGTAGACAAATTTGTAGTGAGTCATAAATCGTAAGATATGCTATGCAAATTAGTTCGAGTGGTAGATTTTTTTAAAACATAATTTTTTTTCAATTGATGTTTCCAAATTTTGCGCTAAATTCTTTGCATCACTGCTAATCGCAACTCGAAATACAAACTCGTAAAATGATGACACTCATCCGTTACTACTTCTTTTCAGGATGTGCAAAACGTCTACACCAGCTATTCGTGGATTCGAGGAGAATTCGAATGTGGAGCAACGGAAGCTGAGCTCGACATAGTCAGGAATAAGCTACTGAAATTTCAAGGGAAAATTAGTCCAAGGCCAGAACTCCTCAATATGAGATCTCCTCATTATTTTCCTCACGTGAGAACAGTCTCACTTCAAGATGGGTTCTATCCAAAATTCGACAAGTTACAAGGGAGGAATGGCCTTTACTATGCTACAACCCTCCAAACCATGGAAACTTTGAATGCTGCTCTGGAAATGACAGAAAGCTTTGTTAGCAAATACTTCTAATAAGTATAATCAATTTTGAAATATGTCTCACGATATACAGACTAGGACTTAATAAAAGCGCAGTGTTAAGCTGTAAAAATCATCCCATTGTCATTCTGATCAATAAATTACCGCTTACCGCACTAAGGCACACTCACTGCTTATTTACTAGCTATATTGCATGACACTCGTGCGCGTGCGTCTTCTAGCTGAGGAAATATTCAAAACCGGACTGACATAATTTTATTAGACATTTTTTACGAAAATTCAGATATGAACTGAAAGCTAATTTCAATTGTGCAGATGCAGTATTCAACAATATGTATATTGAGAATTCAGATATGTAAATTGATTTCTAATAGTAGCATACGCCGCGCTACCTTGCCTAGGTGGTGACTGAGGACCGAGGTACCCACTGATCCTTATTTTCTACTTTAAACGTTCCATTACATAATGAGAGGTACGTGATGACGAATAACGAAGAAACATCGCCAATCCGACCAACCG
>JAQFYU010002323.1:0-12181 GCA_034694905.1 Ceratophysella granulata
TCTTGAGGCCTGTTTCAACCCAAGACGAGACATGAATCGGACTTGTTCAGGATCTCCCGAACCCTGCTTGAGTGAAGCATCTTCAAACACTGTCATGAAGAGCTTCTTTTCCAATTCTTCATTTACTTTTTGCTCTGGGGACAGTTTGGGCATGAGTTTTAGTGGCGGAAGGGATTTCATTTCGAATCGTCGTTCCATAGTTTTCAACTCGATTTCTGCAAAGTTAAAGAATAGGAATATGAAATGCGTTGCAACATTTTGATTCTTTTTAATAAAAATAATTTCACTCACCTGATTTTTGTTCATTAGTAATTAGATTGAAGAGGACCAAGAATCCCTTCTTTGCCTCCTCTGCGTCTCGGCTGGCTTTCAAGTTTTCCTCTTCGTGCTTCCGAAATTCCTGAATAGCATTTTCTACAAACTCCTTCTCGTTCACAATTACAAATTCCTTTGGCTTTTCAATCTCTTGTACATCCACCATTGGTTCCTCAATCATTAGTTTTTCAAATGTTGAGTCAGTTTTGACACTTTCCTCAGGTGAGACTTCCATGCACTCCTCTTGATTGGTTTTCAATACTTCAGATTCCTTATTTCCGTTCATCTCCAAACTGGAGTTGATTTCAGGTTCGGATTCAGGCTTATGATTCGTCATAGACTCTGATTCGGAAGATTCAGATCGAATGGATTCAGTTGGCTCGGGAATATCCGGTTTCTCAGCAAGAACCGGCTCAGGAATGACGAGAGGAGTTTCTGATACGGGTTTTGGGCTTCCGTTTTGCGTCAGGGTGACAATGACCGAGTCTCGACTTTCCTTTTCCGTGCCAGGATCCGACCCTGTACTGTTCGATTCTCCGCAAAGATAGCTAATCAAAAAATTGGAAGTGCGTCTGGGAACTGATGCAGAAGGTGACTTGGGCTGATTTAGACTTTTAGCCGCTGGTACACTTAAGTCCATGGCAGACTCAGACCGTTGGACTGGAGCTGGGGCTGAGTAGTTAATGGGCTCCATCTGAAGAGATTCCATAGAATTGGGCCATGAAGTTCGTGCAGGTCTGAGTTTGCTTGTTGAAGCACTTGTTAGCTCAGAGTTTTCCGTTCTGGTTCTATCAGCATACCTGTCAATTGAAGGGCATTACTGATAAAGAGCTGAACATATATAATATACAACGTCGATCAAAATGAAAATGATATTCATCACACCAAAACTTATCCAAAACTACTTACTTCTTGACGCCCATGGGGATATTCATAAGACGTTCTCCTTCCGATTCCGCCAGAGCCAAAAAGTTGTTTTTGGTTATTCCTTTCTTGGGATTAATGTGGGCGAAGGTTCTACGGTGATCGGCTATTTTTCCTAATTTTCCCAACGAGCTCTTTCGAAGGAAAGGTACGGAAGTCTCCTGAATTCTGGAAGTACGTCTATGAGAAGAATGTGAATCCGAATCACTAGAAAGACTGTTTCCGCTGTGACTGCTTGTCCGTCGCGAGCTGTGGGCCGGCGGCGGAACTTCCTGCTGTTGTGTTTGTGTGGAATGAGAGATTCCTTGCGGAGATCCCGAACTGGAAGTTGGAATGAAAGTGGGAATATTGTAGGGTGAGGACTGAAGGTCAGTTCTTGACACGGCCACCGCTTCTGTCGATGTGGGAATCGGGAAGAGGCCGTGTGTTGAAGGGCTGTAGTACGCCTCAGGTACGGAGAAACTGAAATAACAATTGGATATAAGTAGCTTAAACTTTATTCTAGTGGTAATTAACCCACAACATTACGTGATAAGCATTCTCCTAATCACAAACAACGCTAATTACATCAGCACGCCTGGAGTCAGCTTGACATTCCAAAGATATCAAGTTGTAGCTACAATAGAATTCAACAGATGGCATATGGCTTAATACCTTCTGTTTCCGATTGACGACAAGTAAGACTGATAGCGAAGAAGATCCGCCTGGGGTGACGGAGGCAACCAAGATGTCCAATTTGTATTTTGCGTAGAAGTGACCCTTGATTCAAGACCTGTGGGTTGGAAATGGAAGGGCTCTCCCACAATGTCCCTTCCTCCAGCTCCACCCCAATGATAGGAGCCCAAAGTACCCGCCGTGGGCAGGAACGAAGGCGCCTGGACAGAAGTTGGTGGCGTACCTCGTTGCTGTTGAAACAAGTCTGGATTGGAACGCAAATGATCAGCCAAATAAGCATTCATATCCGATGTGTCATATTTTGATCCGTTGGCAGATGACATCGTAGGAATCGTGATTGAATCCTGTAAATAAATGTCCAACATTTATGATCAACTTTGGGTCATTTACGGAGTTTGACAAAACCAGGTGTCATTTGCATTTGTACAAGGGCTGTTTCAAGAGTAGTACCCTATTTTAATGACTTTTTTTAGTCTTGTTCCGATATTAGAATTGGATTTCATCATCTGCTCAAAGTTCGACAGACGGAAGCACTTTGTTCGTCCAATGATTAATTTATACAGCTCATTAGCACATGGTATGTGCATTTGCAAGCCATATCACAAATCATGTAAGCTGTGTTACATTTTGTCTATAATTTTCCATGGCATACTTTGTCATAACATCCACCCCGTGAAAGTTTGTATTTATACATTCCCCATGCCATTTAGCATATGCCTAGTCAATTCAGTACGTGCGTACGATAACACGAATTCCAAACCAATGCAGAAATATCTAAATCTAAACGTGGACTACAATGCAAAATGCAAACAAGCACCTGTTCTCTGGGAATTGTAATTTGTAATGCATGCCATTACAATTACTATGTATGTATGTACTTGAGGTGTTGGAGAAGAGGTTTGAAGTAGGCACATCCAGTCTGAGCCCAGAACAAACATACATAATGTAGAATCAAACCTCATGGAATTTTCCACTCGACAGGAAAATCCTATTAAAAGAAGCTATAAACTTCCCATAGCTAAATATAGACTATAATTAAGGTCCTTCTAACTGACTGCAAACTTCTCCTATCTCCGATTTCCAAGACACAAGACGTTAGAACATTGAAGCAAAACCGAGAGCCTCACGAGCCCAGTAATAGCTTAGACACACAAAATATGATAATTAAGTTACTTCGGTTCTGATGCGTGCTTTGCCTAGGCCATTCTCCTTTGTTGTCTTATACGTAAGTACATGATTCATGATGCAAGTTGCAAGGTTATAAATTGTAATGTGCTTCTGACTGTTTCAAGATTTTGTGCATCGCCAGCCTTGGCAGACTTACGGGACTCGGAATCCAGAGCGCCATGTTTAGTCTAATTGAAAGCTCTACTGTAAATTAAGTATTTCTCACCTTTCGAATAGCTGTCGTTGGTGGCGCGTTGTGGTGAGATGCCCAAGGAGCCACAGTGACAATGGGTACAGTTTGACCCGAGTTGCCTAATTCCATCGGTCCAATGGATGAGGTGGATGACTTCCGGCTTCCCGAACTTTTTGAATTGTAGCTTTCTGCTCGGCTCGTTTTGCTCACTCTGTACGAAGGGGTTGGGGCTGAGGCTGGGACAGAGTTTTGCAGTGGATTCGGTTGATTGTCGCGAAATACTCGCGGCTCAGTGGGCGGGCATCGGGGCACCTGAAAATCCGTAGTTAATTCACTTATCAAATGGGTTAGTAAATTGACTGTTTTACATTCAGGGCACGGAACATGTAATTTGGTCAGGAATAATTGCGATACTAACACGGATTCATTCAGGATTTCCAAAAATTACAAGACATTAAAACTGTCGTCAATATTTTTGTACTTTATGTAGGTACCTGTGTCTCGCCAGAAGGAAGTCGAGCGACAGTAGCTTCTATGCTGTTTTCTGGCGGTGGCTGTCTAAGCATCCAGTTGAAATGTCGCTTCTGAACGGGTAAACCCCATCTGTCATATTCTGCACTCTGTGACCAAAGCGTTTCCGAACAATCGAGACAAACTATGGCCAAAGGGTTGTTCCCCAGTGTGAGACTTCCGGGCTGACGGTCTTTGGATAAAAATGGAAATTCCTGGAAAAAAAAAAAATAGCCTCATTTTAATACAAGGAATTACGTCAAGAAAATAGAAACTTGATAATTTCATACGCACCTGAAAGGGTAGAGCTCGAACTCTCTTTCGGTAGGTCTCCACACTGCAGACGGCACATACGAATTTGTGCACATTGTAGACTCGTTCTCGACAATTGATGGGACCTTGACCTTGACCCTTCTCGAAATTGTTCCACTGTGCTTCCACTGAGGCATGACAGAAGGCGCAGAGGAATGCTGAACCATCCTCGTGTAGCACCGCCCCAGGCGGCGGTCTGAGTTGGAGCAGGAATGGGTAGTATGGCTTGTTGAGAACTGGGGACGATGAGGGTCGACTTCGTACCCTTTGGGCCCATTCCTTGGAGGAGGGCATGCCACAGGTGTAGCAGGTGATTGTGCAGGCGTCTCCCACTGGAGGACCTCCCGGCACCTTGCCAAACAAACCGATTGGACCGCTCGGCATTTTGAAGAATTTGAAGATTCAGCCAAACTTTACACTAAGCTTATTGATTTACTTTCACTTTTTTATTATTTTAAACTTTTTTCTATAAAACACAGGATTTATCAGACGTCAAGTTGACGTTTCGTATTTGAGAAGCTTCAGACGACTACTAAATGGTACTCACTAACACGTCGGTGGTCTTTACGCCGGCGTTTGGGGTAGTGCTTACCATAACCAGTCTTCGAGTTTTGCATCCTTTGGTAATTCAGTTCAGAATAGAGTTTACAGGAATACGTGAGGAAGAACAAAGGCGTAGTCGACCGAATTTCGAAACTGAAGGCTAAAAAAATGAAAGTCTTTCCTTGTTAACTATTATGTCGCACTGCACGTGAAGTTATGACTCTCCGGAATTAATAGTTCCATTAGTCCACACATTAAGTTCATACTAGTAGGTTCAGCTTCCGGCCTTTTGTACATCGGTACCGAGAAAACGGCTTCCTGAAAAAATACATTGTGCACTAATTAATTAGGCTCCAGTTTGCAACATCAGCGGGAGCTCTGCTCATTAGCAATTAGCACCTATCACTCCAGCACTCGCTTATAAAGCTCACAAATCAGGCGGAACCCCGAACTTCAAGTAAACTTGTTCAACCATGGGGACAAACAGTGAGTGGGGATTAGGAGGACCTCTTCAAACCAACGACCTTCGTCCAGTGAAGCGGTCTTGTGCAATGAAAACTGCAAATATGCGAATTATTCCACAATCCATTCTGGGTTGAACCAGAAATAATTCTGGTCTTATCTTCCAACCTTTCTCACTCATCCTACGCCTGAGCCTGACATGACAGACCGAGTTGCTCACGTCGTGTTGGCCAGCTGCCAGTCGGGTCAGTTACCCAATTGAAATGTAAACCCTCTTCCTATGCCTATCGCGTCATTTGTCTTCAAATACCTAGAACTGACGTCAAGATGTTTATAACCAGAACGATCAAGATGTTCCCGACTCACCCTGTACATTACTTCCTTCGGAATGTTTCAAACTCTAGCTACTGCTTCTTGAGCTTAACCTTAAAGCATAGAAGCCTGGGTTCAAAATATTTATGTCTAATAATGATCTGTGTGTGGTGTGTTCCACAAATTAGCATACGACTTTGAGGATCTGGTTAGAGTTCGTGTGTAAAGTTAAAAACTGGAATTTGTGCGTTGCTTGGTTCGTCATCGTTACACAACCGCACTGAATCCTGTGTTTTAGCAGGGTTTCGAATAGGGTACTGTATTCGGGTTGTATTGTAATATACATTTTTGTAAGACATAGGAAAGAAGAGGCCTGTGTTTAAGAATAAGTATTATAAAAAACTTCATTTTCGTGCTGAACATTTTTCATAACTAATTTGCTTATCGGTTTTGCATACGAAATTGCTTGCAGTAATTTAGCAATTCCTGGAAATGGGCAAAATGGCAAAAGTTTTAACATTATCGGAGACTTATGAAATGACCCTCGTGTAAACTAGTGTCTGACTGAAGTCTAACATTTATGATTCACGTCCATCCGCAGTGTTAACCTATTACATGTACAAACAATGTTATACAATGGGTGTAGTAAGTTATAAGGAATTTTGGAAGTCACACGATCCCCACACAGTCTGACTCGAAGCCAGTTAAGTGTGTTCCATTTAGAGATGTGTGGTCGCTTGAGGATTTGAATGATTCGAAGGCCTGTTATAATGTGAGTGGTTGGGGTTTGAGTGGAGAACGGACCAGTTTAATCAGCTTTAATCCGGTTAGAGCAGAAGAGGCGAGGAGATTAGGGGGAATATTGCAGAATTGAACAGCAACAGCAGAGAAGGAAAAAATGCAAAAATAAAACCTCCGTTCGCTCGTCGTCGTCATCCTCTCTCATCCAGCATTTACTAGTAATTAATATGACCACCACCATGTCCTTCTTCCATGAACTTAACTAAATACATATAAAGCTCACAAACACTTCAGCCATCAGAACAACAGTCACATGTAATGTAATATGTTGACGTTCAGGGGAAAAAACCAGTTACGGGTTACGGAGCTAATGAGCAGGCGTGGTGTGATGATGATTGGCAATGAAGATAGCAGGATCATGCTTTAATCTACTAATTATGGGTGAATTGAATACTTAGAATAATAGATCCAGAATTCAAAGTGCAAATTGATTAAATACATAACAACGCATTATGCCACATGCCATATGCCATTGGTAACTCTTGAGAACCAATATCAATGACGTCAAGCCTTCATACTTTAGCATAGCACCTAGCGAAATCTCAATATGTGATCTGTTGTATGTATCCCGTGCCAAATCAACGCTGGTTTCAATTCTACAACAGTCAGAGCTAGAAGAGTGCTTCAAAGTCCATGCAAATTAAGACTATAAGTTTGAGTTTTGTATTACGCATTCAGTATATCCTTAGTTATATAGAGCGCTATGCGCTATCATACATCAAAGACTAGCTCATCTATCATTCCGCCACTAACCAAACCACTAGCCCTCTGATTCTGCGAAGTCCATTATTAGCTTTCGTTGAACTTAGAACTTCAGCGAGCGGCCACTTCATTTCATTCAACTACTGTCAAGTACTAATACGGTTTATGTTATGATTGTCCTGTCATGTCACTAAAGCCAAAGCCAATTGTCACCTTCTGCGCCCTTGAGCTGTTTAATATCGAATTAGATGGATTAAGTAGCTCTATTTTCTGCTTCTGGAGACCTTTCTTCATGAAACATCAACTTACTTACATTAAAACAATACTGAAAACGAGAATTTGAAAATTGGGACAAAGGGAGGATAGAGGATCAGAAGGCTTAGTCCAATACTGACACCGGACGCTGACGCTTTACAGATTTGCATTAGCCTTGGGTTCAGCTATACTTAAGCAATTCTCGTCTACGTCTGACGTTCGTAATTATTTTTTGTACCGTTGAACTTTGTCGTATGTTGTTTGACGTATGGCGTTAAGAGTTAAGATCGAGGTCATCCGTGTGATCCTGATCTGGAAAAACCTTTGGCCTAAATTAGCGCTCCGCAAGATTTCAGGAATCTACTCTGTCCTGGATCAGCCGTCGGACTCCGCGTAGTTTATGTCGGAAGTCGGAACCTCAAAAAAGACAAAAATATGAACTGCAAAAATCTGGGATCCAGATGAGCAGCTCGTTGACCCGACAATACGTAAACACATGCAGTATCGTTGTAACTTTCATGACAAATCTCATATCAAATATTAGTTCAAATTTTAAAATTTAGCTAAGTATCCTAACGAGAAACACTCGAATCACACCTAGCAACAACCCTCGAAGGAGACAACATGGAAGGTCACATTTCATTTCATATCAGTAGAACTTGCTCCAACGAAATTTCAGCATTTTCCATTCACATTCTTCACTTATAACTGGTATAATTTCAATTTACAATTCACGATAAAATTGAATTAATTGAATTAAGTTAATTAACCTACTTAATTGTATATTGAGACTATACCTTGTCACTTGTTAACAACACAACACGCAAAGCACAACTGGCAACTAGGTGTCAGATGTTGAGTGGTAAGGTACTGTACTCAAGGATCAAATGTCAAAGGGTTGGAGTAACTTTCCAATTCCAAACACACAGAAAGTTTAATCACAAAAATCAAAATTGACAGCTGACAATGACAACTGATAAGTCCAAAAATACGCTTCTTAAACTTGAATTCAATTAAGTCCATGTAACTCAATTTCAGTACTTAATGTCAAAAAATGAACCATCAATCATTTATAATTTGCACAAAGTTATTAGCGTACATCGTAGGGTTAACATTTGATCATTCATGGTTCATGGTCAATCATCAATGGTAGGTACTTCACGTTTCAACATTCGACACTCAAACCTCAAAAGGCAGTAAAGTATCTACAATTTATGTGCAAATTTGCGAATACTTTGTACATAAGTCATAAGTGCGTATATCGTAGGCTAGGCTTACTTGCTAGCAGGCAGGTGAACGATGATGTTGGGAAATTATCGATTTTTTCCTGTCATAAAACTTCTTCCGTCTTGTTTCCTGTTTTCGGCTGAAGACGCAAATTCTGAGAGGATACAGTCCAATATAAACACCAAACTTCTTAAAAGCAATTATTAATTTACAATTGAGGATTTTGAATTGAGCTCAGCCACAGAGCTCAGCTGCTGATGACTGTGATTCTGGGATGAAAATTAAAGTGAACTAAAAAAAAATCTTGTGACTGAATTAATGAGGCTCACATAGCAGAGAGTCATACTGGTATGTACTAGTATATGTAGCATCTTTCAAAGTTTCCCTGCTGCTGCTGCGTGAAACCAAACTCACTCGTCCTCGCTCGTCCCTAAGTACAATACAATAATAAATTCTGCTTTTTTATGTATGTATGTTATGAATGCATACATGAATGTGTAGTTTGTAAAACATACTAACTGTTAACTTTGTGTTAACTATTCAGGATAAATATGTTAAGATTCAAGATTCATCAATGGTCTTGTTTTAAATTCAAATTCCAACTGACGCCAAGATGCAAATTCAATTGATTCATTGATTCCTAAGAGTTTAAAAACCATGTGAATGAGGTACCGCACCGGTAATAATCCCGGATAAGTCGGTTGTCGCGGTTCTATGTTACAGAAGTCAAAATTAAAGCCGAGTACCTATCCAAATATGGCCGACTGTTCGAATGAATTATGAAGTCGACGACTTTTGCATACACATACAATAGGGAAAATTCAGACGATCGAGTTTATGCTTTGTTTACCAAGTAATACACACTAAAGCTTACAGGTCAATTTTACATCACCCTGATCTAGAGAAAATATTTGTAGTAAATGGTAAATGTTTCGAATTTCGAATATTTTGATAGACAGATTACTACACTTGTCATTGTCACACGTGTCAATATTTATTGCAAAAATAATTACTAGCTGTACAAGAAGAAATCACTTGATTTGTAATTTTTTGGTAGAGATGATCATTTGACGTGCATTTACTGAAGTTATTCCGTGTACAATATTTGGATTAAAATTGGAATGAAGAGGAATATTTTGTACATGAGGATACGGAATGATAAGAATTGATTGATATTAGTTAAATGTTGATAATGGAAAAATTGTTGCAATTTTATGATTCTCTAGGTGGAGGCTGTGGTGGTGGAGGTGTCCCACGCGGTTGCATTACGCCTGAACCAATAAGCGCTTGAGTGATATCCGCTAGCTCATTTCGAATAGAAAGTAATTGAGCTTGTACGTGTGCTCGGACCTGAAATTCAAATACGAGGATTAAATTAAAATGACATAACTTGAAAATATGACTTTGAAAACAATTTTAGTATGAACAAATTTAAGGATCTTACGTCCGGTGTTAAAGTACTCTGAGGTCCAAGGCGGCGTTGATCCCCTTGACGTGGCGGAATTGGTGGCGGCTGTTGTTCATCCCCTGTTGGTTGTGAACCATCATTTCGACTTAATGGCTCAGCCATGTGCTGTGTCAGTAAACCATGTGGTCCGCCAGTAGCCGAGGCAAAAGTAGTTCGATCTGTATGAATATCCGATTTCCCAACAGCTCGACCACCAAACCGAAAATAGTTGACGTCCGTCAAGGAGTCATCATCTTCATCTAGCTGTACAGGAATTTGGAATTTATTATTGAAATAGGCGGAAATATTAAACCTGAAATTCTCCTAATGTAAAATCATGTTTACCGATAAACAATCAAAGAATAGAATTTCTTTGACAACAAAGTCAATCGAAATTTACATTTGAATTTACCTGATACACCATTCGAGCAATATCCGATGGTGTAACATTAACCCTAATGTCACTTTCGGGTGGTAACATTTGTGGATATAGGATCATCTCTACGCCCGAGTCTGTCACTTGACCGGATTCTAGTATTTTATCGTTCTCTCCCGCTGAAATAAAGTTGAATTAAAGGTCACAAGATTAATCTTTTATCATACAAATAGTAAGTCTCACTGAATTATTCCTGTTCAAGTTAACCCGGAATGGATTTTCGCAGTTCTGCTTCAATTTTTGTGCCATTGAAAATCGGAAAAGCCAATTTCGAAAAACAAAATGACTGTTGATCCCGTACATATCATGAATCAGCATTTTGTGAATTCTTACGATCAATCAACGTTGTTCGTCCTAAATTAGGTTCCGCATAAGGTTGGGGTTTCCGTGATGGCGGTCGAGGAGGTTCGGCGGCTACAGTTAGAGCGGGAAGATTTGAATCTCCAGTAATCATCTTAGTATTTTCTTCTTCCTTATCTTTAGCTGTCTTCACAGCGTTAAACGCAATTTTACTCGCTTGTCTACTCAAGTCACTTTCGTCGAAAATAGATATGTAGCTCTGGCTCGGAACAGCTGTAATCCATTGATTCAATATTAGGCTACCGTAATAAGATTCCACGGTGAATCACGGTTCATCTCCATAAAACTTTGACTATCAAAATTCAACCTCTGCTCTGAATCTCTTGGTCAGGAGCGCATTTCTCCAGAACGTTAAGCGCCAATTGACTCGCCAACCGATCAACTTGATCAATGTCCGCAAATGTATACGAGACTTGACTTCCAATCCCTGTAGAGTTGAAATGTCACGAGTTGCGTAATTATAAGGTCCACTTAAAAATATAATGCAACAGTGAAAAGCTCTATTGTTTCTCATACGACTTGGCACCGTGGAGATGCTCACGCCCAACTGTGAAGATTGTCGAGTGGGTGCCAGACTCTCCTCGGTATCAAAATTGGCTCCTGGTGGAACTAAAATCTGAACTCCTTCGCCCGTTGTTCTTTCCGGTTGACCCGTTCCTGGAAAAGTACATAAATGAGACTGCATTCAATGGGTAACGCCGGGAATATTTTAATTTCATTGATGTTCGACTGCATACTGCATAAAAATTAAAGGTTAATGCATTTATTACAAGGGTATCTTTCCTGCATCTGCAGTTTCTAGCCAAAAAACAAGCGTGTCAGTCTGTCGCAGTGCGAAGATACTACTGTGGTGAACTCAGTGGTGCATATTTAATTTAGAATTTTGATAGTTTCCAAAGTAAATTAATTCGAATTCTAATATTTCCTACATTTCTTGAACTTTCAAAAATTTAAGTGTACAGTTGGTTAGCTAAACAAGCGTGGGCATAAAATATTACCAGGTCAACAAAAAGTCTCTCCGTTTTTTAGAAGTATTAAAAAGTACTCGGGTTTGATCTTAATCCTGAAATATCGAGCCTCTTCATGCGCTTTTTGTCCGATTTGACTTTAAATTTTAAATCTGGTTTACGAAGGGAAATGTTCAACTCACCCTCTGCAGTATCACCTTGAACAAGGACATGAGCAGCTTGAATTGCGCTACGGATCAATTCACTAGCAGCCCCATCAAGAAACGCGTCGCCATCTTGAGGAACAGCCGTGACATCCAGACCCTTGGGTTTTTCACCGCCACCCGCGGCTAAGTTTTTAGCAGCTTCCACGGCTTCGTTTGTCATTTGACTGGCGGCTAAGCTTACACCATCCCCATCATCCACTCGTCCAGCCTTTTCCAATTGTTTAGGTCCGCAGCGTAACTTGGCCGCTTCAATAGCTTCCGTTGTAATGAGACTTCCCACTTTGCTGATGTCGTCGATTCCATATATAGAACTTGTGCTGCTTAGAACTGAAATGTAAATTAGAGATTAATTTGGTTTCATCAAGT
>JAQFYU010002324.1:0-12179 GCA_034694905.1 Ceratophysella granulata
TAAGTCATAAGTACATTCAAAATCCTGCAACACACAAAAAGGCTTTTTCCTATTCACATTCACATGAATAAAAATACTACAGAGTTCAAGACTTCTGTGATAGCTTGGTGCTTCACACTTGAAAGAACAGTCAAGTCAAGAAGTCAATGTTATTATTGTTAGTCACCCATCAGCAAAGCAAGTAAAGAAATGACTAATGGGATATGGGATTATTCTGCTCGGAGTAACAGTAACGTACGATGCCCTATCGTCTTCAATGTACATTATGTACAATAGACAATATACACAGCATCCAAATATTCAATTGCAATATTAAATTCGTTGTGGACAGTAGTAGACAGTACCAGTACGGGGACGGAGGCTTTTAGCAGTGACTGAATATAATTGAACTGTCGAGCTGTGCTAAGACAGATACGAGTAGTCGTGGTAAGTAGTCGCTGCGCTGTAACATGAATTGTAGAACCTAGAAAACCAATTTCGGAAGGTGAGGCCTTGGCCTTTCCCAATATACAAGGAAGAAGAGTATTTAAGCCTCCGTACACGAAACCTAGGGTTTTTAAACGTTCTACATTTAATGTTTGTACAATAATTAATAATGCCTGATTTGCCGTATTTCCTTCAGCAGCACATCTGCTTACAATGTCAAACCAATTTCATCAGCACACCGTAACAAATCATTGTCAATTTATCGATTCTCTACTTTCATTAAGATAAGAGGGTCAATCCAAAAGTTCGTTCCGCTATAATTTTTTTGCGCAAAAGACAAAATCAAACTTGTAATGTAAGTACTTACTTACTTTTATACCTATTCTTGGTTGGACGTTTCACACACTTTTGAGTTGCATTGGATTGACCCTACCCAGATGCTTCGTATTATTTGCCAATTGATTATTGTGAATGCGTAATGCGTGTATAAAATCAATCTAATAATTATTTGGAGATGAATACAAAGATCGAAAGCTCAATTCAAGTAGTTTACAAAGGTAGGTAAGCTAAAACTTTATCTAAAAGCTAAAACCAGCATTGAGAAAGCAAAAAAGAAGTTGCCTTAGTTTTGAAATCAATAGGTCATATACGTTCACGGACTTGCACATCGTATGACTTAGCCCAGGATCAACTTTCTCCAAACAATCATCTTTAGGTCTTCGAAGTTCTAACGGTGCCGACGGCGAGATGAGAAGTCAGTAGTGAGGAAGCACAAGAGAAATTCCAAACTCATTCAGAAACCGAGTTGAGTTGGACTAAGTTATTTTACTCTTCACAGTTTTTTAGATTGACTTTAAAGAATCAGAAAGTTTGCAATATCCAATCCAATATCTCCTGTCAGGAAGAAACCTTGGCACAAAAGCAACCAAAACCAACACCACCCGAGTTGCAAAAGCTTTGAAGAATAATACCCGAAGGACACAACGACGAGAGTATTCAAAAAGACGGATAGTGGTACAATCTTTCAGTCAAGATTTCCTCCACACCAGAAATACTCTGTTCTACAAAAATAGTTGTCTTCCAGCACTGTGGGCTTGGAGGAAGTCGAGAGTTCAATGTGAAAGATCTTTAAGATTTCTTTTTCGTGACAAACAAAGGAACAAGGTTTACGAAAATGAGTTAAGGAAGGAGATGGTGCTGGGTTTCGAAAGGGACGTCCTTTTACTATTTTTCAGAAAAGGACCTCCACATCCCACATCTCAAAAGCTATCCAGATGTCTCTGGACCAAATTGGTTCAAACATCTGGGGGAAGGTCCAATAAATCTATTCATTCATCTGCTAAGCTAACCCTAAGTTCAGGAATTCAATAGGGAACCATTTTCAGCCAATATATAGAATATATGTAGAATGCTCTCAGTTCCGCTTGCAATTTACGAACGAGGTCCATGGTCCACGTTCTACGCAGATGTAAATACAGTTATGTTTTGTGCATGCAAACCCATTCAACCGCAGAAGTGTAATCAGAGCTTCCAGAAATTAGGCAACATAGACAATAAACAATGAAGCCATATTTATAACGAAGGACTGAAGATGAAGATGTTAGAGGTTATCAGTCTTTAAAAATCATAGCAAGCACACTTCTGTAAAATATAAAGTTTAAAAACTGGTAAAGTGAAATTAGCACACAAGGATAAAGTCGCACATACTGTGTTCCATTCTCAGGACCTTGGATCAGGATCAATCGGGAAGTGGGCTTCCGAGAGGAAATGAAACCACTTGACAATTCAAAGTCAAACCTAATTCTCGTAATAACTTCGTTACTATGTACACATCTCGTAGAGCAGTCGCTAATATACATTTGAAAAACCAGACATCACATCATTACGTTATTCCAACCAAGTATGGTAATTCGTACAATATACTTACGGCTTTCGTGGGTTTAACCCAGCACCGGTAACCACCTACATAGTAACCTATTCACGGAGAGAGAAATTGAAGAATGAGGAACCTGAAGGAACATAAAAATAGACTCAATTATAGAAAGCCCACGTAAGTAAGCCAGTTTCAATTTTCAATCGATCGTCAATGTCAATTCGGTTTCTTATGCATAACGCGTACGTCACCGGATATATGATATACTGTACTGCAGGTAATGAAATACATATCACAGGTCACAGGTAGCATGGAATTCACAATTTCATGGCATTCTTAAAATATCACTACCGGTTACCACTTGTCAGAAATATGCCTTGGAAGTTCAAGTAGTGTGTTGTGTACGTCAATTGCAAACACGTATAGCCAGGCCATACTTAGTATGTAATAAAGACATTGCTTGCACATACGACACAACATACATACAGAGTAAAAGAAAGCCGAAGTCCAAATCAGAAATCAGAGCTTCAGGCTTCAGTTTACACAGTATTAGTTTAATAGTTTCTCTGCGCCCTATTGTCTGTCTGTCTGCCACTTGACCTTGAATGATAGCCGACTCCGACTGGTGCTAACTTTACTGAAGTGAAATATTTGATAAATTATAAGAGCCGAAACCGTCATCAACTATTTTGATCATACTCATGTTAAATTCAGAGCGGAATTGGTTTCGCCAATTATGAATTCGGCTGGTACAAATTATGTATTTATTTCAAAACTACACTACAGCAATCATCAAGGAATAACTACTGGACCCAAAAAAATAGACTCGACGAGTGGTATTGTTTACTACGGGAATAAATCAGTCATCATGCAACTAGATTAATCTCTCTTCGAAGCGCTCTACTGTGATCCAAATTCACCATAAGCTGCTTAACACTTTAAAGCTAATTATTTCACTTTTGACCAAAGCTTGGGTATGAGGTTTACGCTTAACTAACGTCTAAGGAAAGGACAAAAGTAAATTCATTAGTCATTAGTGGTATGATAAAACTAAATCTTTATTAAGTAAAGTATTGCACCACAAAATCTAAAGTTCTGTATTAACATTAAGCTCAAAATTGCTATTCTCAATTTCAATCCCCAAACATCAACTATTGTTAAGTTAATTGTTAAGTTGGGGAACTTCCCAGTGCTAAGTTTAAAATTAAACAGATAGCTGACGCTGACAACTGACAACACATGACACAAAACACACAAATGGCAAGCGCTTTTGTTGTATATGTGTGAACACGTTTATATATTTTTGGTAGTTCAGATTCAATATTTTGGATTTATATGGAATCTTTTTGCAACTGCAAGCTGACGCGTTACGCCTTGCGTTTCATTTGAAAGAAATTATTAATTTAGGTACATATCATACATCATATTACATATATTACTTAATATTGATAGTGTATAGAAAAGCATATGTACGTTGACTTACACAGGTGATTGGTGATCTTCCTTTCCTTAATAAGTGAGTACTTGAGTACCTCCGTCTGAAGAACTACATATGTAGGTACAGTACTTACTTGTGACTTCGTCCGCACAACAACGCGGCGAGCGAGAGTTATTGTGTATTGCTGATTGACACTGACTTCAGGACTGCACAAGCACGAAGCACGACTGTGGACAAGGCTATGATGTATGATGATTGAGGGAGCACCCAACCATCAATCAGCACCACTGGCAGACCAGCAAATCTGCAAATATACTGCACATACTTCGCATTCGCACATCGTACTTCCTTTTAATGTTTAGTGTACCAGGTGCCAGGTGGATGTTGTTGTTGAGGTTGTTGTATGTATTTATGTAGTACTATTATGGTTTGATGGTCCGCTATCCGCTACAACTACTACTGCTGCACCTGCATGGGCAGTAATGGGTGTTCGTGGTTCCTCTCAAATGAAAAGCGAGATGAAAAGTGGATGACTCTCATTCATTACGTTATTAATTATTACTTCATGAATTAATAAGAAAAGGACAAGGTAAGCGATTTAGGGTTATCAGCTCGAGTGCAAGATGATGTTTGATCAGGATAAGTAATTAACTTCACAGTTCACAGCTAGTAGTTATGTGTAGCCAATTAAATTGAAGCATGAAACGACGTAATGATGTTGTATGTAAAATACAAATATTAAGTTTATAGTGTACTATTGTATTGTGTACGTTGCGCCCTGCGCCGCCGTGTACTTACGTATGTAGTAGGTTGACTGTAAGCATGTATGTACGTACTATGTACATATGTACAAGTACGTCGTTGTTGAAAGGAAGGAGAAAGAGCAAATCCATAGCATAGGGGATATGGATAGAGTTCAAGTATTGCAGGCTCTATTCCGCATGATTGGCCATAATAAGAGTGAGATCGAGACTTTTCCCGTGAGTCTGTTAGGGCTTCCAATCGAATCAAATTCGGCATTCCGTCCGTTCCGAATCCAAAATCCAACCACCTAAATCCTAAATCTCGAGCGGTTTTATATGTAGTAAACATCCCGTTGGAATCGGGATTTGCGATTCATTCCCGGAATTTTAGCTATGTTTACTTATAAAGTTATAACAAAATGGATTATGTTTATGGTTTTCACTTTCACAGTAGTTGTTAGAAAACTAAAACCTAATTAAGGCCAGAATCATAACTTGTCATGTATAAACAAAAACAAAACGAACTCGTTATAATTTTAATCCTGAACTGACCAGCATAAAAAATACCACCTTTACTGAAGGACTAATTTCGCGCTAATACTTTGCTTTCGCGAATAGCATTTCGAAATCCAGGGATTTCTTTCGTTGATATAGAAATCCTCGGGCTCGCTCAGGGATTAAAAATTGCTCCTGTTTGGAACCTTATAGTCTCTATAAAAAAGCCTGTTTGGGCGGCAACTTAATACTTGTCCGGTCCTTCCTTTAGTTGGCAATGACGATGACAACTATCCTGCTGCCACTAACGCGGAAGCCGCCGGACCGTTGTGTCATGCATGCTAAACACTAAACAATACCTGGAACAAAAGTACCCCACATCTACTACCAAATGTACTATCCAATGCTCAGTTATTGATTTTAGTGATGAATAGTCCAAGTTCAAGTCTAAAATACTGTTCCTTAATTCCTGTTGAGCTGAGCGAGCGGATGAAGAATTTATCGAGCTCATAAACAAAAAAAATGCTGGATGGTGCATGTCAAAAGTGCTAAAAAACTACATACATATATACTACTTAATTATTTGTCTATTACATAATAATAATGTATGTATAATGCTGTCGTGTGTCGTGTCGTATGATAAACGTGCGAGAATTAAGGTTTATCACTTTATACATAACGTTATTTTGAATTTTAGTACATGAATCGAATTTTTAAAAATTGCTTGCTATGGTATAGCATACTTTATTTGTAAGTAGCAGATGGTTAAAAATAAGGAATACTTGAATAGGATGCAGCTGTGGATGTTCTACAAATCTACTATGTAACTGCATACATAGATTTAAGATTTAGATTCTAAACCCCTGGTATATTTGTTTGACCTGGTAGCTTCAACCTGGCTGAACTGTTGATGCTTTACTTGAGAATACCATTTATCAGTGTATTTAAAGCTGAGGTATATTATATTATATATATTTTTCAGTTCTAAATATCTTCCAAAACTGAACCTTTCGGTGGTTTAATTTACGAGAGAGTAGCAAGTGCAAAGTGCGAGCGAAGTGGTAGCATTTTCATGTGAATTCTAATAAGTTGAATTCGCAAACGACATTTCCGCTCAACAGTCGCTTCTCAATTTGCTAGTCAGAAAGGTGAACATAATTTTTTACGACTAAACATTGTAATAATTTACGACAAATAGTATGTAGGTATATTATTGTCAATCTTATATGCTACCACAGAGCAGTGTAATATTTGGGATCGGAGCAGTACCTTCGCCGTGCTTTATTCTTAGAAATAGATTTTGACTCAATAGAATTTTTATAGACTAATCAAATTGTAGTGCAGACCTCAATTCATACCCTCTCGGAAATCCAAATGGCTGTCCGACATCCGAATTTAATACCAGAGCTGAGTAGATTGTACAATGGAGCTTGTTCGGCTCCTTGCTCTAATCCGGTATCGTGATGCTCCTCCTCTTCGTCTCGACACTTCTTGATGTAGGCAAGGATTTCCGCATTTAGTTCAGAATCTTGCGGGCGTGACATTAGTAGACGGATCTGGTTATTATAATGTTCCATTATTACTGATTCGACGGCTACTGTACAGGCCATTGCACCTCGGGGACCAAGTAGGGAGGTGCCTGCTCCTAGTAGATATCCAGCTACGTTCCAAAGCGGTATTAGCGCAGTGGGTCTTACGCGATGCTTGACAATTAGTTTCTCGAATATTCTCAGATGTTCCTTTTCTTGATCCCACATGTGCTGGATAAGAGGTCCGGAACTTGTGCGACCAAGTACAGCCAATTGTCCTGCATAGATTCTGTTGGCACCGAATTCTCCAGCGTGATCGACACGAATCATCCGATCAAGTATAGCATGTAGTTCTTTGCTGGTTTCTTTCTTGGGTGTTCCTTCTGTACTCCAATAACGACTATTTTCAGATGGGCGCAATGCGACTCTTTGCGCTGCTGCGAGTTGAACAAGATTTCTACAGCTTTGCATGATTCTAGACGAGGTTAGGAAGTTTAGACGTATTTAATTCTCACACAGCCCTAAACCCGTGTCATTGCCAAACAATCAGCAGTTGAAGTAGAGCCAGAGTTGTGAATTGTGATTTGTAATTGTGATGTGGATCTCGCTTATTCAATTCTATTGAAAATAGAAGGCAAAACAGATTATTGAGAATCAACATCGAAACTATGAAGATAGATAAACGTTTTTCCCGAAAGCTCTTTCATATTTTCTAAATGGAATCCTGCAGCTCATCATTTTGAAAATGAAGCAATACGTATAAATACGTTAAGAAACGATAAGGAACGGTTTTGGAAGGAAAAAAGTAGAATGCATCCATAGGAAGGGAAGGCGGAATACGTTTCGAGAACGTTCTAATTTAGATTGCTTAACCCTCTTATCACTTAAATTAATAATCGTCTTTTTCACCTTGCATTGTGGAAAAAATTAATTCAAACACACAAGTGCCTAGAAGGCAATCAGTAGTGGTTAACAAAAGGATTCTGCTTTCCATTACTATACTATATTAAACAATTTCGGTTTTATTATTGGAATGTAAAGGTTTTTATAAAATGAAATAGTGAACAAAAAGAGCCTGGCCTATACGATTTTGCTACTGCTGCGTCTCATATCTGATATATGTACATCGCTTAGGCATTGACATCGGGTCAGTTCGGGTCAGTTTCGGGTATTTTTAAGTTTGACATTTCGGGTCGGGTTTGGGTCGCAAAATCCGAACCAGACGGGTCGGGTCGGTTCAGGTCGGGTCAGCTCAAGTCAACCCGACCCGACCCGAAAATAGCTGACTCAAATTTTGGTACCCGAACCCGACCCGAAATGGTCAAACTTAAAAATACCCGAAACTGACCCGAACTGACCCGATGTCAATGCCTAATCGCCTGTCGCCTAAAAAAAGATCTTTGTTTTCTCGAACCCATTCTTTCACTTCACCTCTCAGATCAGGGCGCGGATGGCGGGAGCCGGCTTACCCATGTTCGCTATTGTATAAAAATGATGATTGTAATAACTAAACGTTACAAAGTAATTCGTGAAACACTAAAAAAAATGGAGAAGAAGCAAGCAGTTCCTATCGTCTGAAACCTCTCAATTCTCAAACTTCCCTTCACAATTTGTAATTGTTTTGGGAGTTTTGATTTGAATAGGTGATAGGCGATAGTTCCTATTGTGCATTGTGCACGAACTCTGGTAGGAACCACAGTTGCTGGACACTGTGTGTTAGGCTTACTCCACGACAACTTGAGGGTCGGGCAAACTCAAGTCACACTCACGCTACTCCTACTCTCTGTTTGTTGTGAATTATGTTGTTGGTTGATCTTAAAGTACATATATCAAATATCCAAGCCGTAGAAAGGTGCCTCAAAGGTACTAACCCCCTGAATGTTCATAATCCATAAAGCATACAAACAACAACAACTAAGCCAGATAAAGAAGCCTCAAGATCCATTAGTTTTTATCCACCCCTGCTGGCTGCATGCTGTATATCCATGAAAGCAGAAGGAGTAGTGAGTTGAGTGCACGAAGGGACCATTCAAGATCACGACAAAGGCCCTAATGACGTGACGTCACAACACGACTTAATATAATTTGAATATAATATAATTTTCAGTGCTTAAATATTATTTTAAAAAACCAAACACCTACATAAATCAGAAAACAATTCCCATTTACTTGACTGTGCAAAAAGAATTATCCCAATAATCAAAATTACGACCTTCAGTGAATAAAAAGCAGGGAGCGTTTTTCGTGGAGACTACTGGACACACAGTGTCCCACATCCGTGATTCCCAGAGCTCAGAGCGATAAGGGAACGAGGATGTGACTTCATATCTGGGCGATAGGATATTCTACATATTACATACATTCTTTCTACATAAAGTACCGAGACACACTCACTACCACACGTATATTGGACAGGCTAACTTCTAGTTGCCATGTTGTAGGGTTCAATTCAAAGATCAAAGGTCAAAGATTATACATGGAACATGGAAATAGAACATACTTATACTTACGATGTTACGATTACGATGTACGATGTATGTACTGTCACTGTGACTGCCAACGTCAAACGTGTGTCGGGTCGGACATCGGATCGGATGGATGACGTGCAAAGGTTATTGGTGTTGTATGCGAAGTATTCTCAGTCGACGTTCCTGGGCTGGGCTATGTAAAGGTCCTTGGTTGCTTGTGACTGACTAGCCACAGCCACCATCCAGTCAGTCCTCAACTAGTGTTGTGGTCTCCTCAAGTTGTGCAGTTCTGCTTAAAATTACCAACAACATGAAAACAAACTGACAAATTTAAACACAAAATAGTCAACAGAACAGACAGACAGTTAAAAACAACAAGTTAGAACTTTTACAAGTTTGAATTGAAGTGCCGTTGTTCGTTCTCGAGCGAAAAACGCTACCAAACCAAACCAACAGAATAAACACTGAGGTTTAATTTTCGAGGCAGTCTTATCATGTGTGACTTAAGTACTTGGCACAGAGCGGAGATGGAGCGGATTGAATCCGTACAAATGCCGAGGTGGAGTCGTGGTCATGCAAGCACAACGCGGACACGTAACTGGCATTACGCATTTCTCAACACTTAAGCAAATGGGCTTTGAGGAGGCACAAAACATATAATAATATGGTAAGTTGTATTGTAATCTTTCCAAATTCAAAATGCTGTTTGTAATGACAACTTAGCATATTCCTTTTGTTCAATGTAAGCTTGCACTTTTCAAGCCCTGTGTAGCAAAATATGTGGCAGGTCTTCTTCTCAAAGCAGTGTTTGATTTAGAATCACTCCTTTAACGAGCTGGATTGATCTATAGACAACCCAATCAAGAAGCTGGAACCTCAAACGGAACGGTTCTTTCCACCTTCTTATTATTGGTGACTGCAATCTGCAGCTACTGACTTGAATCAACTTCATGTCTGTCGATGGGTTTATACTATGTATTTTTTTTAATGTAGTAACCGATTCATTCATGTGATTACGCATTATTAAACGGATTTACAGATGGCACATTTGCGCCTAAAATAGGATACCTATTTAATCATTTATGGTCCCTAAATGCGTAATCTACATTTGACTATGAAGAGAAAGACGAAACAGATTTTCTGCTTTAAAATTTGGAATATGAAATCCTAAACATTCATTGGCGCATTAGAATTTTGAAACACCATTAGCAGCACGAATACCCTGCATATGGAGGAACACATACATCATACATACTTCATGTACTTATTCAGGTGGTTAAAGAAATACATAGATTTTCTAGGACCATAAAATGTGCATTTCCATTTCTCTATGAAGAGGACCATCCGATGTTTAGCTGAGTCATCATATGAGGAAAACGATGCGATGACATCGTATTCGTCGACAAAAACCTTTTCTGATTGGAAAATATGAATAAAATATCCAAAACACGCATTTACCCATTAGAATTTTGAAAATAAAAGAAATACATACATACACTTACACATACAGTGAGTCGTCCAGGATGTTAAAAGTTTGATGAAAGAATATTCTAGCTAATTCTTGAGCTTTCACTTAATGATATCGCTGATACACAATACCCAAGCCAATGTTTTAAATTGGTTGGTCAGGAATATTAAGGCACATTGTGGAAACTCTAATTCTGACCTATTATCTACTATTATCATAATGACGATAATCAGCACCGACTAGATAATGGGCTCGCATGATCTAGTCGGTGCTTCGATATTACGTAACTTTCTCCCTCCCAAACTCTCTGTCACACAAGAACTGTCAACAGCACTACCAGTGATCAATGCCTTAGAGAAAATACAATTACACAATTCAATTCCCCATATTTCTGGATTCAAAATATCTCAAATGTTGATGATGCTCGATTTACAAATAATACAATCGACTGTCATAGCAACATAATAAAATGCTAGATGGGCTACTGAAATGAGTATTTCCAACTTGATATTCAATTCACGGGCTTCACAAAATTATGCTGAGCTGCTCAAGAGGAGTAGTGACACGTGACTATACGTAACGTAACAGTACCGTACACCGTACCGACCGTGATCCGCATCATGCAAATTCACAACTCTGTTGGGCCACTAGCACTTCATAAAATCGGTAATATGCCCCCAAACCCCCCCCCCCCCCCGCCAGAGCGGGGGCGCATATTCAATATTACCATAAAATCCAGTTGCAATGTGTATTCTATGTATAATTCTATCTATTCTGTGTTGATTGACACCGGCCATATTTCTGGATTCCGAATATTTAAAATCTTGATGATTGCTAACCTCCGTTAGAAATAACAGTGGCGCGACCGACCGTCTTAAAAAGTGGTGAGGGTGTGTGGTGGAACGTATCGTGAGTTTTAGTGAAACCGCAGCACTGTGAGGACGTAATAAAATAACACATAACACAATTTTAAACTTTTTTTATCAGGATTTTCTGAAAGTGTATTGCTATTGGGTTTGGGCAGACTAGTATCGAAAATGCAGGTTCTATTTTGCCTTGTATCCTTGTATCTCCGTTGTTGTTACTCTCTTCCCTCATCTTCACTTCATCATCGTCCTCATCTTCATCTAGCTGGCTGGATTCTGGATACCTTAACCTTACCTTACCTACCTGGTTGCTCAGTTTTATCTTTTATAGTTATATGTAGCTGTGCATGCATTGCATTGTATGTTGTGTCTGTAGGATGTAGGAGTTTCTCACCTTCAAGACATTCACTTACCTGCCTGCCGGAGGAGCCGGGAGAGCGGTCGTCGAGGGTAAGAATTATTATAATGCATCCTTCATTTCCCTGCACGTATGTACAGTTTGTTCAACATGGTGGGTTGAATTACGATTTGGTACCAATAATATGCTATCTACTAATTGCGTTTAAATTAAGTCTAACTTTCAATTTGACTGGTCAAGTTGAAAGCACTGGAAAAGAGTACTTCTCCATTTACTTTTTCAAATAAACTACTAGTACTGTTGACTGTTTGCAAGAATGCACTTTGTGTTTCGAGCTTTCCATGCAGTGTACTGTATTTGATTTACCATTTACCTGAACTCTAATCATGCCTCCTCCTCTCTCTTGTAATGTTTGTATGCACTATAGGCCTATGAAGTTATGAAGAAACTTTAGGATGTAGGAGCAGAAGATATCTACCTACATACAACATACACGGAACGCTCATATACATACA
>JAQFYU010002325.1:0-12174 GCA_034694905.1 Ceratophysella granulata
ATTGTACGGAACTGAAGCCTGCTCCTCACCTGAGACTTCTCCCACGACCATTTGTTCCTATTCTTTCTCCTTTTCTCACTTTCTCAACTTTCTACCTATTTTTTCTCTCTCTCTCTTCTTCATCTCATCCACTTTTGCACGTACGTCGAGTCTACTTCCAACCAATCTTAACCAATGCACTTCTTTCTGAACAGAGAGGAGAAAAGTTTAGGATTCTTACTTGTGTATACGTCTAGTTAGGTCTAAGCAAGGCTGGGTACTTAGGCTTTGCATTTTCGAAGCAATACAAGGTGTAATTGGGCTTAGTAGTTAAAATAGCGCTAGAATAACACGAAATTGGCGTTAAAATCGCCAAAATGGTGAAAAAACATCAAAATGGGGCTAAAATCAAAATTGCGTTAAAGTAAGTACACCAAACCGGAGCTAAAAACACCAAAATTTCGCTAAGCGACACCCAAATGGCACTAGAAAGGCCTAACTAGTGCCAGAAACACCAAAATGGAGCTAAAAACACCGAAGTTGCGTTAAATAAATTGCTCTTCGTTGTCCACAAGACATTTTAAAGGCGTACCGATTTAACATCACCCTAAAGCCGCTAGGAACAATATTAATTAGACCTCCGTTAAATTAATTTAGTGTACTTAAATTTGTTTCCAAGGACTAATTTTGACACTCCGAAATTCTTTTACCACTAAGGAATTGTTTAACGATCCACTAAATATTCTATTGAATTTTAAATTACTGAAAATCCGAAATTGAATTTTTAAAATACAAAATGGTTCACGAAAGTCAAGATTATTCAGCTATTTGGAGTTTGAAAATTAGTCTAATGGTCAAATAGAGCATTTTGTCTGGAGCCTACTTCGAGCCGAAAGTCAGATTTTAAAATCTACCTATATCCCATTTTTGGAGAAAGTTTTAAAGTCTGCACAAAGCTTCTAATAACAAGCTTACTTAATACTAATCTAACATATCGCGAGAAAGTGCGAAAAATGATTCCAAAAATTCGAGTCAAAATTGAATATTGTACAAGAACACAAAATTCAAAAGTGAGTCTACAACCAAAAGCATCATTTTAATTCGTTTTTCGATTTATCACCAGTGCCATCAGCATTGTTTTTCACCTAAAATTCTCATCTTGCTTTTCCACGAGAGAAAGTCCTTGGGTCGTCTTGCCACAACCGGAAACATGTTCTCCACTTAGAAACATACCAACGTACCTCCAGAAGTAGAAGTATATGAACTGATGAAAAAGGTAAAGTAAAAGGACTTGGAATAGAAGATAACGAGGGACCACATCGGAGTCTCTCTGCAATACACATTGTGTCGATTGACGATCTTTTTTTTTCATCCAAAAAAACTCGAAATGTACAATTTAAAATTTTTATCTACACGAGGGAAAAGGGAGGAAACGAAGGAAAAGTCCCTTGCTTACCCCTGCCACTCTTACTCAAAGAAAGGAAGGGGAAAGAGACAAATGGAAAAGGTGATGATGGCTGTTCGCAAATTAATTTCTCAACTTAGAAAATCCAACACAAATATTGACATCTTTGAAATCAGAAACCGTTCTATATCATGTTTAAAGACAAAATCAACTTGTATATTTTTTGCACTGAGTTCAGGTTATCAAACAACCCAATAAATACATTTCCAGGTGTGGATTTCTTCGCATAAGCCCTTCTCTGGCCTAAACTGAGTCAAACTAACCACTACACTTTCACCCGAGCCGGATTTACTACATCTCCGGCTCCTGTCTCTACACACGAACATATAATCATATAAATAGGAAGGGAATGAGAAAAGAATAGTACGCAGAGGACTTGGAGATGTGAAATGAGAAAATATGAGTGAAATGGGATTGTAAATTGTATATGTAGACTTGGTTCCTACAGAACACATAAACCCAAAACCCCAACCTATGTCCTCCAGCTTCCCAAGCTCCAAGCCACTTCAAAATCCAACGGATCAGGCCATTCTACTCCCTTGTCTCACAAAATATAAGTAGGCACCGGGCTTGGCACATATGTAAATTTGAACAGAATCCCTGCCTGTCGTGGACATCCCCAGGAATATCGTATATATTAGAGCCAGTATGGATATTAGACAGTTTGTGCAATGCCTATTAAATGGCAAACATATAATAATAATTAATGCGGCGATAAAAAATTGGATATGGCGATAAAAACCCGGTTTTTGTCTTGACTGTCTTGACAATTTTCAAGCGTCAAATGTTTCGGCTAAAACGGATTTATTAGCCATTTCACAAACTGCCTAATATCCCATATTGACTCTAACAGAAAGAAAATAGACAATAAGCAGGAAAGTTTATGGTTTAAATCAAAATCCTCGTTCTTCGTTCTGGGGTTTCCAAATTCCAAAGCATATGGAAGAAAAAATAGTATGGGCACGGAAGGATGAAGGATCGACGGATATTTTCGCATTGAAATGTAACTCGAAACCGAAACTGAGATTTGAAACCCAATATTACATTATACATTATGTATTTTTGTTTAAATGAAATCCAGAAGATCCCTGTGCAAGGTAAGTTCAGCTTGCAGATTTAGGATTTAGGTATGTATTAGATCAGATGAGAATTATATTGTACATTGACGAATCAAACAAACCATAACTGACGAGCAAATTGTCGAGTGACCGTGGCGTGGCCTGTACTGTAACGCTGAAATCTTAAACCAGGCTTGAAAATATATTCCTTTTAATTTAGGCTTTTCTTATTAAATCTGATTTAAAATAGCGTTTCGTATTTCCAATTTTCGCAGGAGTTGTGAATTTTTTCGAAGGAATTGTTTATGATTTTCTGTTTGTGTTGTTTGTCTCACGTTTTACGATTTGTGATCGTACCACGTGCATGTGCTGCGTACTGCGTAGAATTTTTATTACGAATTCTTCTTATCTTTTAAATTTTATTAACCTGATTGCTTTACTTTTAAAAAGTTGCTCTGGAGTTTTACCAGTCTATTTGTTTGAGATTATTGATTCCATCGTTTAATTTGGTTGATTTCAACACGTTACGTGTTGCGTGTCCATGATGCCCAAACACAACACCTAAACCTATGATTTCCTAAGGAAATTGCAAATGAAATCCTCCTCCTACGTCTCAGTAACTTGGCGAGTGTTTCTGCATATCATAACAGATCTACAATTCAAAACTCGATTGAAGATTGGGAGAAAGCTATAACCATATTACTATTACATATTACACCTAATAGAAGCCTAGGAGGCAATAGGCACTTTCCATTCCAGGATCCAGCCTAGGACTCAAGTACATTAGAACCTCAACCCATCCATTAACTATTACATGTCTCCTGCCTCTCGCCAAAAACCGACTTTATGGTTCATGCACACTTCTTCTTGAGGAAGAAAGATCCATCGCTTCCCTCATGTCTCTCTTTCAAAGCTTTCACTTCCATATTCCACTTTTCACTGAACTGAGGCATGAAAACCAAAACCAGTTTCCACACTCAAATAAAGTAACCAATATATTACACCAAAGTAGTATCACACAAGTCTAGCCTTTCCATTCCACCAAACCAACCCACATGGAAAGATAGAAGGTAGCGTAAAAGCTGAAGAAAGAAAGTAAAAAAAATAGAAACGCAACAAAAATTGAATTTAAGTACTTACTAGAGTCCTGCGCGGAGTGAATCTTTTGCCCAGAGATTCACTTTCCCCAAAAGATGTAAGTCTGTATAGCTTGGAGAAACCAAACCAAACCAAACCAAACCACCATACCATACCACCACATCATGAACAAAGTTATCATAAGAGCCTCTCGTCAGCATTCAAGTCAAATTCAATTTCTCTAAATTTAAATTCTTCCCGTCTCTTCCTCTTATAACATTCTTCTTTTTTTCCCTCCCCCTTGTCATTCTTCACAAGTTCTTGGCTTCAAGCCTCTCATTTTGGAACTATTTCATAATGGTAGAAGTGGAGTCCTTGGGGCTCCTATGTTTTAACTCATTTACGTGTCATCTACTTTTACCACTTTATCAGTATCAGGAGAGCTGGCTACATATGCAATGCAATGGAACCAAGAACCAAAGAACCATAGTTCTTGGTGAAAAGTTGTGAAATGGGGGATAGTATGCCGCAAGGGTATGAATAATATAAAGACAGAGTGAACTTCAATTAAGGAATTGAGATACAGTCAGTCATTTCCACTACCACCACGCCTTCCCTCCTCGAAATTAATATGAAACACAAGCTGAGCTAGACTAGAAATACTTAGACATTCCCAGTTTTTGACACGGGACACTGAGGCTTTGGCGTTTCCGCTATGTTGATGTAGATAGACTTGTCTAAATTATTGTTCATTGGTGGAAGCACGCATATGTTTTCAGACCTCATTTTATGTAATGTTTGGACACACAATCAGAATCAGAGAACGGCAAAATCCTGAAAATTGCCCTGATTTAAGTTAAGTCTGTTTAAAATTATCCCGCACTTGTTATACAACTACTAAATTAACTTAAAGTTACACTATTCAAAAAATAGCATATACGGAATATGACGCTCACATCTGCCAATAGCCATCTGAGCTGAACTGAACTGAACCCTTAAGGATTTTGTAGTATTTTGAATTTGGCGCCATGCCATTCCATTTTAAAACCCACTCGGTGAGGTCAACCACTAGCCTTGTCATTGTGAAAGTTGACTCATTTTAGAAATCCGAAATTCGGAATGAAATTCAAAGCGTTGATTAATTTGAACCCAATTAACCAGAGTCAAAGTGACTGAGTAGAAAAACTCAAACATGGCTATTGTCGATAAGGAGGCCACGCATGGAATAAAATTACAACAAGGTTGATTTTTGATTTTGAGGTCTCAATTTGTTACAAGAAATTAAAATTGGAAATGAAATAACATGTTACTTACACTGACCCTGCCTCCTTACCGCTGTAAATAGCACGTGACACATGACGTATTTGTTTTTATATTTTAGCCACGAATATTAAAAAGCGCTTGTGTATCTATGATTTTTGTTTTTTCAATATTCTAGAAAAATCAAACCACTCAAACTCTATGCTATAGCATGGACGTGGACAGGCATGGCGCCAAGCATAAAGAATTACATGCTTGTAGCCGATTCAGTCACAACAAAGTTGTGATTTCGTATTATTATGGATTTTGCAGGTGCGCTATCTATGCTATAATTAATACTGCTAAAATATGACATTTCTTTGATCATATGCTCCTAGCAATATTGTTTAACTGAATCACCACGAGAACAACGATGGTATCGTTAATCCACTCCAAAAATAATTTTATTTGAAAAAATTGCAATGAAAAAAAAATTAAATTTTAGTCAACCAATAGCAGCTCGAATAGACCGTAACAGTGAATCAGCTAATAGTTAGATCCTAAAGGATGTCTAATGGTTATAAGTTCTAAGCTCTAACCAATCAAATGCAGGCTAGTAGTGGGAAGACTCAATCCAAATACCAAAAGTTATTCTAGGAAGATCATTAAAAAAGTAAACATTTTCCTTACCTTTCCTTGCATGATCAAACGTATGGTGAGCGTAACATTGGGATCATCAGGTGACGCCATTATGCTTGTTTGAATGAAGGTTTTACAACTTCCTGTGTTGACTCAGGAACAGCGGAACCCGGGGCGGGTAATCAATGATCAAGTCAAAAGAAGCTTCTTCTCCTGTGGTTCTCTTCTTGACTCACTTTAATTGCTTTCTTCTTTCTCAAAATATTCCTTCCTTCTTTCAAGTCTTCAAAATCAAAGTAGAACCAGTCTGGCTGGGTTTCCGGATAAGTTAATGAGATGAAGAAGCCTAGTACATCTGAACGTAGAAACTCAGGGGAGAAAGGGAAGGGAAGAAACCCAGGCCAACAAATCTAAACAGATATATATCCGATTACAAAACTTTCTGCTTTTTTCTCCTTTTAGTTCTTCGGTTGAAGCTGAAGCCGTGAAGGTGTGTGTGTGTGAGTTTGAAGCAGGCAAGGAAGAAGAAAAAAAAGTTTTTCAGATTCCTTGTTGTTTATATATTTTTTGGAGAGAGAGTGAGAATAAAAGTCAGGTTTTCTCTCTGGCCTGGCCGTCTTCTTCAGTATTCCAGATGATGATATGATGATCACACAGAGGAAGAAGTGTAAAGGGAGCAAAACGGTCTACTGTTGTTGTATCTGTACAAATAATCCAAAAAGCAAACATCAAAGTCAGCTTTAACTTACAACTTTACAGGCATACTCTAGTTTTTGTGTACTCTGACATTCCTGACACACGCTTCACGACTGGGATCGATTATGTACAGACGTCGACGTCTATTGTGTATGAGCTTGCATAATAATAACCAATTTCAAACTAGAGGAGAACAACTAACGCATGACGTTGTTCGAGCCAGGTCTCAGTCTCATATCATTGACATGTTGCAGATTGCCAGGCTTTGTTAGTTGTTTAGTGCAGGAGGGGCGGGACGAGTGCGATTTTTTTCATCGCTGTGCAAATCTATTATCAGAGTTTTTACGATTCGTTCCACAGACGTCCAGTAATTGGGGCTTGTAGTTGAAATGACGATGTGATTATGTCAGAACTAGTTGCTCAATTTAAGCGCAACAAAGTTGTGCATTTAACCAAATAATTGAAATTATTGAAATAAGCGGGATACAGTCAAAACAATGTTGTGCTGTTGCTGTACGCACAGTCTTTTTTTTACACTCGATATTTGTTTGAAGACCGTGAATGTTAAATTAAATAGTTGCCTAAATAAGTCACAACGAAGAAGTTGTGAATTTGTCTAATTAATCGCAATCGGGTTCTTTAATCGGTACAGTGGTACAGTCGTATCTTTTACACATCAACATATTTTTTGAAGCTGGCGAAAATTGAAAACACTAATTTCAAAAACCCATTTTAGCATTTTATGTTTTACTACGTTGCTATGACAACAGAGGCACCTCTTCAATGTATCATTTGTAACGGAGGTCAAAAGCATCAACATTTTACAAATTGGGAATCCAGATTTAGAATAAATTGAATTGTGTAGGATAATGTTGCCAGGGGGTAGGCCACTGGCAGCTGTGTTGACAAAAGTTGTTGTGTGACATACAGAACATAGAATAAAGAATAAATACAGCTTCTCGTCATTATTAATAGTGATGCTAATAATTTCAAGAACCTATTTAAAATGGTATCACGTTGCTAAGACATTCGAGGCATTTCTGTATACCAAGGACATATTCGTCATGATAAAAGCGTTGACAAAGTTGTTGTGTGACGGAAAACATAATATACACAGCAACAGCTCATTATCAAAAGTGATTTCCATTATTTTAAAATTATAGAGTTTTAAAATGTTTGACGGTTGAAATTAGCCACGTATGTTATTTCTGAAGATAAAACAAGTTCAGTACATTCAGCCTTAATAAGTACTGAATTTTAGCCGAAATTAATTTAAGATTTATAAGTATACGTCTGAAAAATATGCCTTAAAGTTGAACATTTCTTCCGAATTTTCAAAAGATCACGTTTCTTGAACGGAAACGCAGCTAAAAGAACAAATGTAAATTTTCGGATTAATTTAAGATGTGAGATGCCTTTAGAATCTAATGCAATTTTATTATTTTCTTGTCAAAAAATTCAAATAACTATTTAAACGATGCACGTTGTAATGTAAAATTATGAACGAATATTGTAACTCACAGTTATTTACGCATAGTCTGAACACCGTACATATTTTCAACAGAAAACTTGAATATTAAATATTATATATTTTTAATGGAAGGTAGCCGGTTGCCGTGAGTTGTTTGTTAGAGAAAATCGGTAGCTGACTTCAGAGACAGTACACACGCAAAGTCAACTTTCAGTCTTCAAATTTAGAATTTTTTAAACAAAATTCAGTGGAGAATGGTGAACAGAGCCTCAGAATCATATATATATCTCGCTCGTCTCTCAATCTCTCCAACATTACATTTCTAAAGTAATAATAATAATAGAACATCCACATGGGAAATAAGGAGAGGAAAAAAACAAGGGATCTTAATTAGGTTGGAAAAAGTTTTTGGACTCGGAAAAAAAAGAACAAACAAAAAGTCTTCATCTCTATAAAAAATACTCCGTTGTTGCGTAGTCTTAATGTCATGCAACAACTATAACTAGAGGGAGAAAGCCATAAAAAATGAAAGGAATAAAAAATGAGTAGAGAGAGTATATAGTGGAGTGCATATCAGAAAATGCAATATGGGAAACATTATAGGTCCTTCACCGATCTGCTAGTCCTGGCTAAATTGAAACCGCAGGCCATTTCATATCCGCAATTGGATGGGATGGGAACCCACATTAGGAATGAACAGGAAAAGGCATCAAGGCACAAAAAACTGGCCATGGCAGTTTCACCATCCAATGCCGCTTAAGCTCCGTGTTACGCTATCATAATTGACATTTGTTAGTAAGGATTTACTGCTTTCTATGTACAAACTTTCCTAAAAGTTAGCCAGTTTACTTTTTAGGCTGGATTATGGAATGTACAATCCGAAATTAGAGTCGTTTGGCATTATGTTGTACGTACATACGCCGGGTCCAATTAAAATTACAATTTAACCGATAAAATGAGTGTGGAGGTTTCAAAAAAAAATTACCCGATTCAATCACGATTAATTGACATTTTGGATCTAACGCCGGGCTCGATTAATACAGTTTAACCGATAGAATGAGTTTTCGAGGTTTCCAAGATTTTTACCAGATTAAATGACATTTTTAGATCTACAAAGAATGATTAAATGACATTTTTAGATTTTATACCCCGATTAAATGAAATTTTTAGATCAAAAAATTTTGAATGACATTTTTAGATTTTATAGCCCGATTAAAAGAAATTTTTTGATCTAAAAAATGATTGAATGATATTTTTGGATTTTACAACAGGATTAAAAGACATTTTTAGATCTAAAAAACGATTAAGGCTCTTGTCCAGGTTTGGGCGCAGTGTTAAACGTCCATAAGGAATTGTGTTGGGAGAATTGTAGCCACTCACTGAATATTTATCGTAGGTAGAGCCTTGCGGTTTTTTGCAATGGACTGAGAAAGAACAAATCTAAAACTTGTATAACCCGTTTTTTGATTAAAGGTCACTGGAAAAAGTTATCCCTGCTCAAAGTTGACTGAATTCCAGGTGCAACTTTGAGCAGTGGTAACTTTTTTCAGTGACCATTAATCAAAGAACGGGTAGTAGAAGTTGTAGATTGGTTCTTTGTCAGTCCATTGCAACAAATCCCGAGACTCTACCTTCAGTATTCAGTGAGTGGCTACAATTCCCCCGAGCCAGTCCAAATCAGTGATTAATTCTCGGCTGGGTGAAGTTAGCCCTGAAGGACGGCGTGGTTGTGAGTGAGAGAATGATAAGAAAACGAGCTTGCTGTCCGATATGTACTAGCTTCGCCTAGCCAAGCTTTAGCCCCCCCCAAAGGTAGACTAGCCCCTTAAATGACATTTTTAGATTTTATACCCCGATTAAATGACATTTTTAGATCTAAAAAACCATAAGATGACATTTGTAGATTTTACAACCCGATAACATTTTTAGTTAAAACGATTAAATGACATTTTTAGAATTTAAACCCCCTATTAAATGACATTCTTACATTTTACACCCCGATTAAATGTAACCTTTAGATTTTTAAACGTTGACTTGAAATAATGATTCCAGCGATGCGACGCGACGATGACAACAAAGATTTTAATAAAATGTTATTACTTTAAAATTATCTAAAGTTATGCTGCAGGATATCATGATGATTCTTTAATTTCTTCCAAATACTTGTTGTTGCTTTGGCCGTTCGTCCATGTAAACTTAATGTTAACTTCTAGGTGTCTTTACAATGTTGTTAAAAAATTTGACTAATGACCCTAGATCAGTCATTCAATAATCTGGAACGCATTAGAAAGCCCCTTTCATCGGTTAAATTAACAAAAATTTTAAAGGACTCGGTATTTCAGTCCTTTCCTTTGATTCAGGTCATAGAATTCCATCTCATAAGACCCGCCTGGCTTCAAACGAAAAAGGTAGAAATAGAGTTGAATTTCCATTCCACTTCACCCAACGGCGGCGTACGTACAGTAATGCCATTAACAAATAATACATTTAGCCACATTCATATTTTCTCTATTTCAATTTGTGCTAACTCGTGGAATAAAGCGCACAACTGAAAAAATAGTTCAACACTTACTGCTTCCGCTTAATTTAATTCGAGGCCGTCTTCCTATGTAGCAAAAACGCATGCTGACGAATATAGCCACATATATAAAGAAATGGAAGAATCTACAAGTCAACCCCCAGAAAATATACTCAGACTTTCTCCGAGTCAAGTCAGACGTCTAGCGTCTAGCGTCTAGCTTTCACACTCCGACTCCGTCAATTACTGCTAATGACTTCAAAACCAATTCAACCAGAACCGGATCCGTCATATCTCTTTAACCATTCGAACGGAAAGCCTGGGCGGTCTTCTAATTGACCTGGCATAAGCCGGAACCATTACCGTCTAGTGCATCAAAGTCCCAAGCCAGACCCAAAGCACTCGAATGAACCTTGTCATCCTGCCATAATATTAATTACTTTCATCCGTGTACGAAGGTATGTTAAGTGGTTCCGAAATTCCTCATTCATTCTTCACCATCCACCTCCTTCGAAAAACTGGGTTTGACGTTAAGACAAACGACTAATGGGAGAACTGGAGGTATACATACTCAATTCCTATTCTATTTGAACAGTTCCGAATCTACAATTTTTCACCTTCCCTCCACTTGACTTTCTACTCTCTTATCCACTTTTCATTCCTTGGCAAGCCGAAAATGTGTCTGTGTCAGTCAAGCAGGTAAATTGGATGGAGAAAGAAAAGGGAAAGAAACAAAATGTATATTTTACTCCTGGCTCCAGGCCTACTTCCCGGCCTTCCCATTCATTACTCTAGAATTACTTAGCGTCATTTACAATCTGAGACTGAGGCTTTTCTCTACACACCGGCTTACTTTCTCAGGATTCTCAGATCCTGCCTCTAGCACCCTCCAGCCACTACTGCCACTGCTTCTCCAGCTCCACATAAATACAGAGCGGAAGGATGGATGTCGGTAAAGGGAAGGATATACATACACGGATCTTTGTATTCAGACTCACTTACCATCAAAATTTAAGTGGAATATAGTATTGAACCAAGAACCGATGCGAATAGTGTCTATCGTCGCAGGCAAAAAGCATATCCCCAAAAAATTACAATCGAAATTGAGTGATTTCGACGGTTCGACATCAAAAGAAGTGATTTCACTATAAAATTTACTGGAATTTTACAAGGTAACGCATCATGAACGGCTCCAGTCAAAAAGTGCGAAACCAAAAAAGCGTGTCATAAAAAAGTGCGACACAAAAAATGTCTTCAGCATCCCGGCAAACTTAGCCTAGCTTAATCCAACCTAACATATGGTATCTTAAAATTACTGAAATTATTATTACAATTATAAATATTTAGCATAAGCATTATTAGCCGAATTCCGGTGGCGTTTTTTTAGGTTTGGCGCTTTTTGATATCGCGATTTCTACTTGATAAGACGATAGCACTCGATAGGTTAGGTTACGAAACCTGTTATTTTAGTTAGGTTATATTTTCCATAGGTTGCATGTTGCAATTTTTGCCTAAAAACCATTTTTGGCTGGAATATAGCTTCAAACCTGAAATAGTTTGCCAATTTCTAGCAGTCAATTCAATATCAATTTAAATCTGCAAAAATTAGCAACTAAAACAAGCTTAACCCAACTGCTCAAGTGCGATGCGAATATTTTGAAATTGGATTTCAAATTGCAACATGTCAATTTGCACCAGGTTTCTGAAAATTTGCTACAATTGTTGTATATTTTTGATTTCGAGCTTTGATTGGTAAAAAATCGAAACGACTACTGTGCAGCCAAGCCAAATACCTGTTTACATTGATGAAAATGAAAACCGAAACACGATAGACACCGTAACACGTAACCATCAATATGGAAGGTGGAAAGCTTATGCAAACTACTCTACAAATTGATTGAGTACTTACCGAGTAAATACACATTTTTTGCAACTCACTATGAAACTACTCCTGAATTATTAGACCTGGCTTTCCTAAGCCTAGGGCTTATGTAATCCTCCTTGTCTGTCTGTCCGTATGTTACGCTTTTTT
>JAQFYU010002326.1:0-12172 GCA_034694905.1 Ceratophysella granulata
TGATATTTTTTTTGTTTCAACATGTGAAATATACATAATATTCTTTAAAATCATGGTGGTGCTGCTGGGCCACCATACCCATGAGGTTGACAGAAGAAGTCCTGTTCGCCAGCCCAAGTACTGTATCCAACCTTATACGTCCGTGATAAAATCTTAGATACTTATGAGCTAATGGTATTTCCAATGATGCGACTATCATAAAGACAAGCAATAATCTTGCGAAATTTTGCTTATGCGGTTGGAATTCAAAATTGAGAAGCCCAAATAAAAAGTTGATTTTTACGGGGTAAATAGACCTGACAAAGCAATTTAATCAGATCAAAAGATGCAACATTGCATTTTCCATGGTAGATCCACTAATGACTTCAAGAACGTTAAAATAAAGATCGTAAAAATACATACGAGTTCGCATTCACTCGATAATAACTGCTTAGTGCAGCTCTAATTTAATTGCTTGATCTAAACGAAGGCTGACTTCGGATTGGTTATTTTTGGATGATCCGTCGGATCGGATTTCGGATTTCGGATCGGATCGGATCGGATTGAGAGTTTTGTTTTCTTTCGGATTGGATCGGATGAGAAATTCAAACTTTCGGATCGGATCGGATGGGCAATTACTATCCATCTGATCCTTCGGATCGGATGGGATGACCAGCCAAAGCAGCCGAGATATTCGGATCGGATCAGATGGATTTGTCCCAATCCGATCCATAATTCTAAATTATCAATATTTTACATGTAATAGCCTAAATACTTCGTAAAATAAAATGTTAGGCTGGCTTCGGATCAGGTTAGTTTAGAATGATCCGTCGGGTTTCGGATTTCGGATCGGATCGGATCGGATTGACAATTGTTTATTGTCCTACGTATCGTATCGGATCGGATGAGAAATTTCAATCTTTCTGGATCGGATCGGATTGACAGTAATCAGTAATTGCCCATCCGCCATATTTCGGATCGGATCGTCTCGGAATAGAAAATATCTGACCCGAAGCCAGCCTTAATCCAAACCATGTCTTTCCTGTGTTTACGTCACATTTAATCTTTAAAAAATTCGTTTGAAGTATAATATTTATTGCTTGCTATTGTGAAGTTTTTAATATAAAAGAGCGATCAAGTAGAATAGTAAATCATTCCCGATTCTGCTTCACACTCTAGAAATTCAGCATCCTTGATTTAAAAAATAATAATTTCCGATTTTTGAACTCGGCTTTAAGAATCATGGTTCACCTAATTCACGCAGTGGCAATTCTTTTTCTTGCAGGTACCATCTTAAGAACTTTAGTATTTTGAACCAACGCCCGTAATTCAATTGTCGATTTATGCATATTATATGACTTTAACAATCGCTAAATCCGCGTGCAAACCAACTAATCTGAATATCTCTCCTTTCAGTAGAGTTGAGCATGGCCAACTCGAATTCAACAAGTTGCAATCTCGCATTCAAGAATAAGAACCGCTTGGAAGATCACAATCGGCGTCTAGTGCTCGCATTCTACCAGGAGGCATTTGGTGATCTGGAATTTGCGGCCGCATCAGACAAATACATTTCACCAACTGAATACATCCAACACACTCCGAACGTGGCAGATGGAAGACAAGCCTTCATTGACATTGCAACTGTAAACTTCCAAGGAACACCAGTCCACAAAGTGGACATCCGAAGGTCAGCGGCGGATGGGAACTTGGTCCTGGCTTCATGTCCGAAATAATGCAGTGGGCTCCTTCCCTGCTTCGGCGGCTGTGGAAATATTTAGGGTCAAGTGTGGATTGATCGTTGAGCATTGGGAAGTGCTCCAGGAGATTGGAAATGGACCCTTTGCTAATGATCATCCGTACTTTTAACTCATAAGTTGATGCAGCATTGATGAACTAGCATTTTAATTGAAAATACAGACTATGTACAACAGAACTTTAATCAACCCGTATAATTAAATATTCTGAAACAAATAGCAAACTACCTTACTGAAGCGAAAGGTATTTTTATGATTGGTATGAATAAGATCAGTGCACAGAGTAGAGCTCGTTCAAAAATTGGTGGTGCTTGCACTATTGTTAAATCGGCGTGTACCACACAACACATTGCAACCAAACAGGCTCCAGAATGGATTGGTTATCAATAGTAAAACGGATTCCATATTTCCATGTATATTTGCCGTGGCAACGGGTGCCTGGCCGTCATCATCAGGCCAAAATGAAGATATGCAAAGATCAAAAACGGAATGTCGAAATTGGCTAGGGCACCTTCCAGTTATGGTCCTCCTGGTTGCGGTTGCATAATATAATGGGTATTTTGTGGCTGCAAGAGCTTGAATTAGGTTAGGCTATTTCCGTTATGCCAGCTTAGCTTGAAAAGAATGATTTAAGGTTAGGTCTAATTTTCGATACGACCACTGGGTGTTACTGGGTTCCGTGGGTAGTATCTGTATTTTCCAAGACACTCAGATCAGATATTGTAATTGATGATACGAAATTTCGGATGTTTCGATTATATACTTCTGAAGACGCCAATTATTTAAAATACATACATTTTGAAAAGTATGGAACTGAGTCATTAGTCTACTTGTACTTGTTGCCAATATATTATAATTTATAAAATTATATTTATTATAAATATTATATTTAAATATCTATTGAAAAGAAACTTGATCAGTGTACATAAGTATGGTTCACCGGAAATAATCCATTTGTTTATACAGTGGTTAAGTTAGGTATTTTGATAGGAGAGTAGAAGAGAGAACCTAAACACGATCATTTACAATTTACAATGTACCTACTAACCATACATAATAGTTAATAAGGAACGGATTCAATGATGCTGACACTTTACTCGTATTTTAGAATGACATAAAATTCAACTGCCTCCGCGGTTTGCATTGCAAATTGCAATACGACTTATACGACTACACAAAGTGCTACCCATGACATAATATAACATTTTTTACCCATTTGTGCATGGAAAATCGTACCTCGAAATTGACAACCCAATTCTAATGTGGTACCATATCCACCGTACCCAGTACCACACCGCACCAAGATGAGCACTAATTTTTGCCTTTCTCCTGTGCATATTTATATTCGCAGAAAATTCAAGTGTGCTAGCCAATGACCAATATTGCACCCCATTTACTTGGGTTGGGGTATGCCATTTCCTCCTACCTCCACCCCATCAGAAATCAGGCCGCCATTTTCCCTTTTTCTTTGCCTCGTTCTATTTGTTTTCCACTCTTTATTCTTCCTACTACATAAAAAGTCCTTCGATTTCTTCAAATCCTTCGAACTCGAAGACTATAAGCAAAATGGCCATAAATGACCTAAAGGAATTTGGAGCCTTCGTAGCTTCAATGTGGATTCTGAGCTGGGGCAGTGTCAGGATTATGAAAACTCTTCTATTCACCGAGCTGGTAATTTCATTAAATCAATTTAAATCGAAATGAAAAAATAGTTTTAGACAGTTTATGAGACGGCACATTATGTTATGAATTTTATTTTTGCAAAACAGTGCAAATAATACAGTACACTGTTTTGGTATTTCTGACTTCTAGGTAATACTCTCCACTTTGTCGATTTCCTTCTGTCTCCAAATGGCAGTGCCACTGCGTTATTGGATGACGCTGTACAAGAAGCCGATGACAGGGTCTGAAATTCAAAACATGATGCAGGCTTACCTTCTATCCATTTTTGGTCATCTGAGTAAGTTTTACTACTTTTTGCACACAGTAGTACCACAATATGCACAATTATTTTAATTCATTACGGTTTCACAATCAGTTGGTTTGGTGCTGACTCTGAAATCCGTTCGACTACTTAATGCTGGAATTAAAGAGGTAAGACAATAACATTCTTCAAGGAAATCAGCTGAGTATATCTGCAATTGCTCCGGTTTATTTTCGGAACTCGGGCTGCATATTTTATTCGCTGAAACCCGTCTTATATAATTGATTCAGACTTCAGGACAATTTAACCATTCAATGCTCGTTACATTTGTTACATTTGCAGTATTTCTATTTGAATTCTTTTTTAACTGCAGAGTTTTGAGAACTATTTGCTTAACTTTCCTGTTATTTTCACCTCGCACTAATCGTCGCTTTTACTTTTCAAAATGTGAGTTCGTTCCATATACCTTGTCTACTTTCTGATTCGCAATTCCTACTAAAGCCGTTTGCGCATTTCTCAATTCCAACCTGACTGACTAAATCCGTTATTATTGTCTTGTATTTGTCAAATACTATTGTATTCTAACCCTCCGCCTCAAGTCCTTCCTGTATTCATTCCTCAATTCCAACCCGACTGACTCAACCGCTTTCTTGCGTTCAATGTTTCCAAATTCCAACCCGACTGGCTGAGGATATTCCAGAGGATATTCTAGCTTTTATCCATTACAACCCGTGTATTGTCATTTACAGCACAACTGCCAATTAATCATCTATGATTTTTCAACCTCCAGTTTCCTAGCCTCAGCTCTCAGCTATTTGACGCCTTGTGCGGAAGCACTGCTCGCACACGCTAAAGCCGGCCCTGCGACCTTCTTTTCTGTTTCAAATTCTAACCCGTTTTTAGTGTACTTCCCTCCCTGATCGATTTCAATCCGCCACATTGACTCTGTTTTTCACGTTTCAATTTCTCCAACTCCAACCTGATCCTTTTCGTGCATATTTTAACAGGCTTATGCTTAAAGTCACCTAAGATTAATCCCTTTTTCACCTAATTTTTGCAAAAATTGACCAGAACTGCTTTTCACCTAAATTTAGCCTACGTTTAACCCAATTTTTGACTACTATTGACCTAAGACCTAAGTTTATACCTTTTTTCTCCGAATGAAAACAACGGTGAAAGTGAATGTCGTATGTGCATTGTGCAATGAAACATTTTAAAAACAAATCTAATTTGTACAGAGAACTAATGATTTATTCCAAAATGCTTCTCACAAAATATCACATCATGTACAAATAAGAACCATGATTTTTTAACTATTGAACAATAAGAGCCTTCTTAGCTCGAGCAGTTCTTCCACGTTGGCGCTTTGCATTCAGTGGGATTGTTTTGGCTGCATCTCGCATGGTGTACAATTTTTATACATAGAATAGCAATTTCCCAACACATGATGACTGATGACAAATATATTTTTTGTGTGATTATCTGTGTCAGCATTGACTTAGACAAATCAAGAAAGCGAAAGCGTATGGTACTTCGGAATGGAACATCATAGTGTATGAATGCATAGCGTAGATTGAACACTAGGTTTACCGTGTAATTTTTTGCGAAGAACGACCAAACAGTTTGCAAGTTGTCTTTTTGAAGGCTCGATTAATCCCGACTCTTGGATGTTCTTCAATTCTAGTAAAAATTAATTATTAAAGGTGAAAAATAGTTTTTTTAGGTGAAAAGCAGTCCAGGTCAATTCTAGTAAAAATTGGGTGAAAAGAGGATTAATCTTAGGTGACTAAAATATTAAGTCATTTTAACATGTCAAGCCGTCCCATGGATTCTTTGTAACCCGAGGACAGATTAATACTGTTTGAACTAAAGATTTCCGATTTCGTCAGAAAATACGATCTGTTAGATATTAGGTCGCTTCAGGTGTAAATTCTACCATTAAAAATTTGAACTGTAATATTCAAGCTTCTAAACATTTCAATTCTAAAAACTATTCAATGAATATGTAGGTATTTTGATCATGTTGTTAGTTTCTTAGGGACTGATGGGTCACACAGCACGGTCAACAAAACTTGATTTCTAACTTGTGAATCGTGAATTGGATTCTAATCTTCATCTTCGTCATCTATCTCTGTTTCGAATAAATTCGGTCAATATCTTTTCAAAAGTATTGTCAAAATCTATCTGGGTTGCCTGAATATTCGTACAGTAGTGTCCTCCTATGTATACTAGCTTCATAAGGATTTAGGATCATAAGATTTTTCGTTTCATCTTATTCCCGGCCTTGAATTAGACTGATATTTTGTGTTTTTATAGAATGACCTAAGAAGTCTGGAGATCTGGAAGCTGATGCGTTCGTTGTTCCTGACACTAACCCTGCTGTACATCAACACAAAGCTATTTTTGGGCGAAGACATAAACGGAATGACTATCAGCTTTGCCCTTTACAACTTTGCGTGCTCTACCGCTGTTCATTGCTATATGTTGGTCGTCAAGCTGGAAGCCCCCTCACCTCGCGCCCGCGCCGTAATTTACGATTTTTATTTCTCACTTGCAACTTGCACTCGTAACAAAGCAACAAAATATCCGGCAATGTTCGTGTTTTCCTTGATTTCTAGGTAAATACAGAACGTCCAATTGTTCTGAATGAAGTCAGGGTGTTCTGCAGAAACCCAACAGTTGAACCTGCAACTCAGGTAAAGGAAGCTGTTGACAAGGAGGCTCCTCCCACTCAAACGAAAAATGCTTCGTTTCCAACAGTACCAACAAAAGACGCTATTCAGGAAATCTCTGAATGAAATTGGTAGTTGGTATACTGTTTGGCAACTATTTCTGTACTTTTATCATCAATCTCAAAGTAGCTATGTAAATCATGGGACCAATTATCTATTTCCGGTGCCTTGAAATTCAACATTTGGAATTGATTAAAAAGTATTCTATTGGAAAATGTTCATTTTCTCGCCCGCGCCTCGGTAGGAATGGTTGAAACTGGACATATTATATATATTATATATATATGTATCTGGGTATTTAATATCAAAATCAGATCACCTTATCGGATCGAAAGGTATGTTTTTCTACGACGCTGCATATGCTCCCTGTTGGCCAAATCTGGCTACACTTTATGTTAAAATGATGGGCTTGAGGAGTAGGGGAAAATGAAGTGTCAATTGGCACCCAAAGGTCAAATTTGACCTTCGGCTCCCTCCAATATCTCCCCACAGGGGAATTTCGTTTTCTACCATATTTCGGGAAACTGAATTCAAAGAATGCCCTGGCTCCACCTCAATAGAATAAATGCAATAGAAAAACCATCGATTTGAATGTCATTAAGAGGATCAAGTTGAATTTTGAAAGATTTAAAAGTATCACGACTATTTTGGTTAAAAACGCCTGGATGAATCGCTGCAATTCCATGATTCAACAGTAATATTGAATCCAATATAACAACAATATACTCAACATAGCTACGTATAAAAGTATACAGTATACCTTAAATAGTACTGCAAAAGGAGTAAATTGTGCACTTTGATCAGGTTAGATAATGGTATTGCTAACGCAAACTAAATAACGGATCTAAGATCTCGACGGAAACGGAAAGCGCAATCTGAGCAAAGCTCATCATTTGTTAAAAGTTGAATTTTGTGTCGAAGTATGTAGGAATGTTGTTGGTAGCTACACTTTTACTAATTAAATTAATTTTAAAATTCTGTTTCTCCAAGTTCGAACGAACGAACAATCATGATTCATGATCATCTACATACTGTGGACTTTTTCGTTTAACTCTGACTCATTGCTGCTAGTACTTCGTTGACATTATACTTTCTAATAAATTGAGTGATTTGACTTACCAGTTCACACACTATTCACGGAGAACAAAATTGAATTTATTTTTATTACTCAACTCAACAGCAGGGTGGGTAAAATCGCTGCATAGTGATATTCCAATTACAAATCATTGGCGAAAAACAGCTAATAATTGGTTACGAAATCAAAACCAAAATTACATTACATATAAAATTAATTAAATTTTATGACAAGATCAAAAGAAGCAAATCAAAACCAATGAAAACAGCTGATATTTAAATCGTGATTTTCGTTTACATTTTTTGTCGTACGTATCACCAATTTATTTGAAAATCTCGCCTTTCAGTGCGCCTTTAATTTCAATAGGTGCATAGACTACTGGCGTTGATCAACGATTTGTTAAATGCCTCGGTTTTCATAAGAAATCGAAAACGGTTAAGTTCAGCTAATTATAGAATATTTTCAAAGTTTAAATTCTTAATAGACCACTATCCTTTTAAACTAATTCTATGTTCATTAATTGCAGCTTCAACGAGCGCAGCGCTGACAACTTAAATAGATACTCTGTAGCAGCACATCAGCAGTTAGTTTCCTCCGCCTATGATTTAAACGCAAAGACAAAGCGAAAGTTGAAAATCAAAATCTTAAAACAATAGAAAATATTTCTCGCTTCACCTTACAATATTCGTGCGATTCACGATTTCATAGGATTTAAGCTAAAAATGCTAACTTGGTTGAAGTGAGCATAAAGATGTGAGAGATTACTTTCAAAGTTGCATTGGCGTTTTCCTTCCGTTTTCTACTGCATAATTGGATTTCAATTCGACTCCTTACATTCGATTAATTCGTGTTTTTCTATTATTTCGATATGGTATAAAACAATATAACCAGCGTGAGTTTCCTTTTCCTTCCGATTCTGTAGGCATCATATCTTTATCATTAATGAGGTATAGCCATACCTAAAAATTATGAAAAACAATTTGTTGTGGCAGCAATAGCAAGTAGCATGTGACTAGCGGTATATTAAATCCGATTCTCAGATTTGCATTTTGCATCATAGGCAATCCTGCCGGAAGCGGCGCCGCAGCATATCTTCTCGTCCACTGGTCCACTTCAAATCCGGAGGAAGTGCGAGGTGAGGAATTTTCAATGAATGATAATATGTGTACGTTCATATTGATGAACTAAAATAATTGATATTGAAGTAGTACATTTTGTACATGGGTCAGTAACCAGTATAATATTTATTGGTTCCAAATCCCAGACACAGTCAAGTAAAGTCCAATTTCAGGTAGTTCAGAAGATTGTTATTTCATCAATTAAAATTACACCTACATTTCGTTTTTATTAATCAGAACAATCTTAATAACTTATTAATTACATCAATTTCAATAACTCTGCCTTTAGTAAATTAATGAAAGCAATTTCAACTGAATCCGCATTTCGTCAATTATTGACTAGTACAACTTACAACACTTTCAATTACATCTGCATTATAGTCAGTATATTATTACAGCAATTTCAATTCAATTACATCTGCATTATTGTCAGTATATTATTACAGCAATTTAATTTCAATTACATCGGCATTTTGTCATTAGTCATTATGTATCACGGCAATTTCCATCACATCTTCTGCATTATCTTATCATCATTATTTATTATAAAAATTTGAATTACATCTTCATTTGTCTGAATTACTTATTAATTACAGCAATTTCAATAAATCTGCATATCGTAATTATTAATGGTAATTCGCATTCCGATTATATTAATTACGGAACATTCATCATAGATGGAAATACCCTCAGCTCTATTTCCGAATTTTGTTCTTTTCGAAGGTATTTTGGTTTCGGTATTCATTCGTGTGTTCACTTCACTGTTGTATTTGTAGTATGTTGTAAAGTAAAGTGGAGCATTATTCGATGGGTAGTTGTTGCGGTGCACGAGTCTGTTGGCTTCGACGGTTTGAATTTGGCGACTGGTGTAGCCCTTTGCTTGCCCGTCTCTGTCACTACTCCTGCCTTTGCTTTGCTTTTGCTGCCTGTGCTGCTGCCTGCTGCTGCTGCTGCTGTGCTGTCTCCTCCGCACTCATTCATTCGTGGTGGGTTCCGCACAAGTCACTCACAAGTAGTGATGATGATGGTGTAGCTGGTAGTGGTGCCTATTTTCACTTCTGACTTCCAAATTCATCGCAGTTCACTTTTGACTTTATACAGTTCACAGAAACTTACAGTCGTCGGTCGTCGAGATACTTCCGGTGTCCGGTCTCCGGCCAGCCCAGCCAGCTAGGAATTGAGAAAGGAAGGCCACAGGACCTGGGTCCTCCCTTGGACAAGTGCAACATCACGATCCGTTGACTGACATTTGTCGTGCCCAGAATGACGCACCCGACACCCGCCTGGACTCCACAGGAAGAAGGCCTCAGACAGATACTACAGCTTCTCAAGGAGTCTCAGAGTCCAGACAACTCCGTGCAGAGACTCGTCAATGAGGTCAGTCGGCTATCTGGTCACTTTGCACTTTCAAATATACATTATGTAATACATAAGTACCTAATTTGTAATTATACATAATAAATACGGTGTTAGCTGCCTGAAGTCGCTGTTAGCGCGGCGAGACGCACATAGGTCATAGACAACAGATTGAGTTGACAGTGTGTGTTATGTGTGCTACACTACACTACATACAACATACAACATACGCTGTCAGCTGTACGCGCTCTCAGAGTGCTGAAGTATAATACATATATTATACTATATATATATATATTATACTTCAACACTCTGAGTACGCGCTAGCACCTAGCACCGACAACCAAACAAAAATGGTTTGTACTTCAGTCACACTTAAGTAAGAATCCTTGATTTTTGTTGACCTTCAGCTTTGTTTTGTTGTTTGTTGAACACGGGCAAACAACATTCAACATTACACAATGCATTATGCATTATGTATTGCATTATGGACCCACAAACATTATGGACCCATTATGGAGCCACAATGCACTTAAAGTTAAAAAAAGTACTTAAGCATTTTGATTTTCTCGAAATATATAACTTAATTCTAAAACTTAGAAATTACTTATTTTAGGACAAATTCCAAAAGTCAAGTGGCTATGGCTGTTCTAGGTACTTAAACCTCCCCAGTTCCATCATGACAGTTTCATTGAGACAGCAATTGCGTAAGCTAAGCAAAAATACAAAACCCAATTTTGAATCAAGTAAAGTATCCAGGCCAGCCATAGGCCATCCGCCGCAGTAGCCCAACGCTCATCTCAATATGAATGTCTTGTGTTCTTTTCTTTCATCTTTCGCAAGTGAGGGGGCACAAAATCAGCATGCTGATATTTTACTATGTTGAATACTAGCGTATGTATCAAGATCTTCACATGAAATATTAAACTTGACGTATGAAACGAATAAAACCTCGCATTTATCTATAACTACTCTAATTGAAGCTACTTAATTCCGGATATGAAGTACACACTTGCTGTTATGCTAACGAAATGTCCCAAGCAGTAGCGCAGTAATTGTAATTATAAAATATCAACAAACAACTAATTAATTTCGCCCAAGCCCAATAAATAAGAACTTCTGATCCATGTACCCGGATTTTAATTATCTTGAGTCTAACAACATAGTGGGTAATACATACTTGTCTGGTAATGTACGTATACTTAAGTACTATAAATTAGGACCTAATGGAGAAATACATAAGCTCAGGCGCATCTCTTCCCAGTTCTTCAATACACTGCCCAAACTTATTGTATAGTTAGACGATAAGACGCCTTGGTAAGCATTTAGAACCGTTCGTTCTACTCATTTTTATACAATGACAAATGACAACGGCTCCAACCCAACATTCTAGTTGACTTTTGTATTTGTATGTCTAATATGGTACGAATTACGAATGTATAGTATTGTGTGTTATAGATGACGAGTGACGACAGGTATGGTATAACATGCAAGGAATTGGAAAGGAGGAGAAAGTTACTTGATATTTTAATATGTCATATTTTTAGCTTATGCAATATAAGAAATATATAGATAGAAGATGACTTGGCAGGCAGGAAGTCACGGTTATTTCCATTCACGTAAATTATGTAATGTTGTCCACTATCTACCATTAAATGGACTAATTCCGACACCGCACAGCATCAAGTGTGTATTGCATAAACATGTTGTATAATATAATGTAATACATAATATGACTACTTAATCGCATTGCATTTCAGTTTTCAATGCCTGGTTTCAGATGTTAGGTGAATGTTAGTGACAGAGAGTAACAACTAACAACGCAAAACACAACACACAACATGCTACTTTGATTTGACATAGGCTACTTTACATTCTATGTTCTATGTTCTATGGTTTATGTTATTGATTTTGACATACCATTCATATGTCGTATCAAATCAAAGTGTTATTGTCATGTTTTAACCCGGGGAAGGCCATCGCGTGCCAACTGGCACAAACTGACTTTAAATGCTTGCCATTTGTAAACCTCGCAAGCGATCTCTGGGAATTTCTTACTAGCATTCCTCAAGAAACTAATTTCACGTGTACTGTTAAAAAATCCGAAAGGTAGCTCCTCTTGTACGCTTCACAGAAAATAAAATATGTCGAAAAATATGACAAAAAGTAGTAAAAACATCCGTGGAAGGCCATGGCGTGCCAACTGGCACAGTCCGGTACGAGCGCCAAATTTT
>JAQFYU010002327.1:0-12172 GCA_034694905.1 Ceratophysella granulata
TCAGTATTCTTCCTACTACTTGGTTAATTCGTAGTCAGCGACGAGTCTCGGTTTCTACACTAGAACTCGAGTGAAACTATGTAGGAAATACCGACACTAAGTAATTTATATAATAACGCGTTGGCAGGAATTAAACGGAATTATAAGGGAAGTCAAGATCTGAGTCGGAATATGATCTTTTGACATGTTGTCTTTGAGTAAATGATAAAACTTTCCACCAGAACTGAGATAGGTATTAATGGCATTTATTAATTAATTCTGAGCCTGAGCAGGATCTCCAACCTCAGGAAAACGTAGTCAATGTTTGAGGAAGGACTGCATATAATAACTTGTTTTTTTGTTTCTGTTTCCAGAGATGAGCACCAGGACTTTCGTGAGGAAATGATCCGTCTCCGAGCTCTACGAGGGAAAGTAACGCCTAAAAAAGGAGAAGGAAAGCGAAGCAAGAAAGTGAAATAAGTTTTTGTCGTTTAAAAAAAAATAGTAGTAAGGATCTTAATTTCCTGGTGTGCTCAGACCTGTTTGTGACCTTGTGTATTTCTCGTGAATAAATTCTCGCATATACTAGCCGGCAAGCGTTTATCAAGTTGCATTTTAGCTAACTATAAAAAATCATAAGATGAAGCTTTCACATTCAGTACTCATCAGTCTGGCCGCAATTCTGCTGGCTTATTCCACCACGTGTACCTTGGCTAAAATTGGAGAAGTTTGCAACAGGTGAGTTGATTTTAATTTAATATTTTACGGGGAAAATTAATAAATACTAAATAACAATAAATACTCAATCATAAATATTGTAACTCATATTTTAATTTTTAATGGGATACAAGCGCTTTCGGTGGTCGCAAAACAATTTGGATTTTGAGAACGTGCAACAGCTGAATATTTATCTAAATATATAATTGTAAGAGTGTTTCGCTGCGATGATTGATTGATACTGGTTCAATTTGCTTTGAGCAACTCAGCGTTGTTTACGGTTGATACTTGTACTTTCACTATCTTGATATTAGGCCAAAATGCCCTGCACCGTAGTCGGTGAGTTGGCTGTTGTCCATTATTGTTTTATTGTTTTTCATTGTAGTACATTCTACATTGTTTTTTGTTTGAGAAAGCTACTAATACAACGGCTTTAGTCACTTTAAGTTAATGATGTTCCAATTTAAACATGTGACTTTTAGATGTTGTTTATGTGACTTTTTATATGTAGCCATTCCTTTGTTGATACTTATACGCATGACAAGTGATACTTCTGCCAAAAAAACTGAGAAAAGTAGTGCTTAAATGCTCTGAAGCTAAAATAGCACGCGTATTATGTACTCGCATAATACCCTTAGAGTTATTTTCCTTTCGTTTAGAATTTAATCAATAAATTGTTCCGCTCGCAATCGCAACTCTGCTATCGATTCAAAATCAACCTCATCTTGCGACAATGCGAGGGGTAATTATTCGGGCCGCCACAGCTGCGCGGCCACTACATTTTGATTTGAGCTTACACATACGCACACAATGTTGTTGGCGAGTTCAATGATGAAAGTGTATTTGGATATGAAGTAGGCCAGGAATAGCAACGGTCCTTTCTACATCTTTCTTCCTTCAGAACATGAAACTCTATGTTACAACTAATTCCATATGTAATTCCTGTTGTAATAATTTGCAAAAAGTGCTGAATGCTCACCCTCAACCCATAATTATCTGTTAATTTTCGGCGCGCAATTGTCGCCGAGCAACTGGCACCGCCCACTTGTCCCTTCGCAATTGTCGCAGCAGCAAAGATCCTCCCCCAATTTTCGCCTTACGACCAAACGCAAGCCCTCTATTGTTTGACGTCCCATCCAGAGTTTCGAAAATCGGCAACCATCGGCCTTGTTTACTTGTTTTTGGTGTAGTTTTGGGGGACAATTGGGGATAATTCGATCTATCAAACCTTCACGCTCTAACTCGAAGTACTTACATCAGTTTTCCACGTCGAGCGAATACTGCAAGCGCAAAGTTGCTTAAGTGGGAATACTAGCCTCATCTTGGTTGGTTGCTTGTTGGTAGGCTCGATGTGTTACGGGAACCCGAGTCAGATTTCAGATTTGTGAGGGGAAATGTGAATAATTGCACAGAGTTGAAATAATTTTTTGAAATGCTTCCGGCAATTAATTTGAACACCGGCATATCCGTTATCGCATCACACCCACCTGCACGCTAAAAATATATATCACGTTTCAAAAATCTGTGGAAGCGAACATATTCGCCATTCGCCTATTCATAGTGAAACCAATGAAACCCAGAGCATCTGATTTCTGATATTTACTTAGCTTAGCTGCTGCTACCTTGACCTTGTTTCAATAACCCGATTTTTTATATAGTTCAGGTTGTTAAGGAAACTTTCAATTATTCTGTCAATTGTTTCACATGCGTAGAATATGGGAATAGTTCTGACTTGCTTTCCAGAGCGGATCTATTTGTTGAGTGGAATTGATTAATTACAGTGTTTTAATGTCTCGTGAGTTGATAAATGACCATGTGGCCAGCCTCCGCTCAACTCAATTGAGGAAAGGGATGAAACCTTTGGCATTGAAGCTTTTAATTTTAATCGTCCAAGTACGTTTTATTGATGAAACGTGCCAGACTGTGCTTGGGACGCCAATTGTCAACAAACATGTACACTGGATAGATTATCAAACTCCATTGCAGCAAGGAATTTAAGAGGATGTATCCAGCCAGTTGCGTTCTAAAAAAGTAAATTTGCCTTTTATGTGTCCACAGTGAAATCTACTGCTCTGGCAAATTACTGCATACAGTTCAAATGGCCAGACTTCAAGTGGACTCCAAATCCTTTGTTGACTTCTCACTCAAGAAAACGAAAGCAGAAGTACTTGCCGCATTTGACGTACTAATGACCGCTGCAAACGATAATCCCACAATAGATCAGATTCGGGCTTTCGTAAATGACAATTTTCAGAACGGTACGACATGTCTTGAAATCAATGACTGCTAATCAGCTTCATGTCTAATTCCCATGCTGCTATCTGTTGAAATCTTAGGTACGGAATTCGATCCATGGGTACCGGAGGATTGGTTTGACGACCCCGCATTCTTGCAAGAAATTAGTGATCCTCTGCTCAATAAATGGGCTCGAGAGCTTCATGTATTCTGGAATCAATTGGGACGACAAATTAAGAAGGAAGTCGGAGAGAATCCGGAACAGTTCTCAATGATCCCTGTATCACATCCCGTGATTGTGCCTGGTGGTCGATTCAGAGAATTCTACTACTGGGACTCGTACTGGATTCAAATTGGTCTCCTTCACTCCGAAATGTACAAGACGGTCGAAGGAATGATTCAAAACTTCCTGGACATGGTTACCATGTATGGATTCGTTCCGAACGGAGGTCGGATTTACTTCACTCGGAGTCAACCTCCGCTCCTCATCCCGATGGTCAAGAACTACGTGGATATTGCTCCTTTGGGAAACGGAACGGTTGAGTATTTGGAAAAAGTTCTTCCACAGCTGGAAGAGGAATTTCTGTGGTGGACGGAGAAGCGATCTGTCGCGGTCACAAAGGACGGCATCACGCACACCATGTTCCGATACAACAGTCAACAGAATCTACCCAGACCTGAATCTTACTGGTAAGAATGCAATATCTAGTCACAATTTCCTCTGAAACAGTGTGTTTGACAATGGATTGCTATTTCTGGAACAGGGAAGACTATGAACTTGCTCATCATTTATCTGAGGACGCTAAGACTCAGCTCTATTACGATCTTCATTCCGGAGCCGAGTCAGGGTGGGATTTTTCTTCACGTTGGTGGGTAACACCGGCAAATGTGGCAGGTAATATTTGAAGAATAAGTTAATTTAACAATAAAAAATAACAATAAAATAAATTACTTGTAATTAGGAAATTTGACTTACACAAGAACGACGGGAATCGTACCAGCTGATCTGAATGGACTTATGTACAGGAATGCAGTTCTTCTATCCGGATTTTACACCCAAGTAACGGATCCATTAATTTGAAACTACCTATTCACTCCCCAACCTTTGCAATCCAATGAAATTGTATTCGTTTCTAGGTGGGAAATGCTGCACAAGCAGAAATCTATCGTAAGAAGGCAGAGGACATTGCTGCTGCCATCGAAGCGGTTCTCTGGGACGATTCCATGGGAGCCTGGTTTGACTATGAAATAAAATCCCAGAAACTTCGAAAAAACTTTTACGTCAGTAATATTGTGCCGCTCTGGGCAGGCCTTTATCAGAAGGATAATGCCAAGGTCACCAAAATACTGAGTTACTTGCGAACGGCTGGAGCTCTGGGTTACCGCGCTGGTGTGCCAACATCTTTGAAGCAAACAGGTTTGTGAAATGAGCCGAATTGATTTATTGAGCTCAATGGGGTCCTTGGGGTCAATTTCGGAATATTCTAAGGTTTGAAGTTGCAGGTCAACAATGGGATTTTCCGAACGGATGGGCTCCATTGGAACATTTTTTGGTTGATGCACTTGACAAGACTGACATTCCAGAGGCCCAAGCCGTTGCCTATGACGTTGCTCACAACTGGGTAGCCGGAAATTTTAAAGCCTACGTCAAAGCTAAGAAAATGTTTGAGAAGGTACACCGCATTAGTGTTGATAACCGATACTACATTTAGCGTTAGCGCGCTATTCGAAGTCACATCTTTACATGGCTGATTTACTTTTGCTCCTCAGTACGACGTGACCGGGCAGGGACTTGTAGGCGGTGGAGGAGAATATGATGTCGTAATAGGATTTGGTTGGACTAACGGTGTGATTCTCGACTTCCTGTACCGGTTCGGAGATCGAATTAAAATGTCAGAGAGTGGGGCTCTTCAGTTTTCTCCATGGACCTCGTCCTCGCTCGTTATTGGAAGTGTTAGCGTTCTTATGTTAACCATCTGGGGGTGAGGTGAGTCTCGGTTATTTCATTCAAGCTGTGATTTAAGTAAATATTGTGTGTAAATTCTAATTTGGTTCTATTTCATTTTTAACAGTGACTAGTTGATTTTAAGACCAGGACGAAAATGAAGTTACCTAATGTGAATTCTACTTGAAGACTTTATTTTTCTCTGATTATATAAATTCGATTAGGATCAGTATTAGTTCATAGTATTTTGTGTAATGAGCCGTAACGATACAGGGTGTAAGTTTTAGATGCGAGAAGATTGAGATTCGATTTCATGTATATTCCTTGTTTGATGATTACCTTAGATTGTTAGCCCATATATTTTATCCAGAATTGTCACCGCGTACCTTACTATTCCAAGTGGCATTACATTACAAAGGAGTAGTACGTGGTTTAGTCATGTTATATTATTTTAAGCGTTAAGTATAATGTTATTCATGGTGTTAACTGAACTTGAATTGACGTGCCAGTATTAATGGAACAAGTTAATAATTGGTTTGCAAGAGTTTCCGTTGTGATCCAGCACAGAGTGAATCGCGGATTCCAAGGGAACAGTGTTCGCTCAATTCCTCGTTGCCAAATCGCATGCCCATCTAATTTTACACACTATTTACTATTCTTCTGCTCTGCTAATCCTCTCCTCTGCTAACAAAATAACCCTATTCCACCTCTAATTGTTTCCATACTAGTCAGATGAGCAGAACCTGTCATATTTACTAACATTAATTTGCAAAATAAAATCAAACGCCATTAAACTCTTGACGTCATGTCAGGCTTGAGCAACTTTCACATGTTCTACGAAATAGCACCGCATGGGAAGGACTTTGAGAACTTTTAGGAGCTTATTCTCTATTGTTGGACGCTCAAAGTTTAGCTTGCAAAATGGATTCTGAGATCCTCCGCCTCAACATTTTTATTCCAAATTCTAAACCAACAATCTTGAAGGTAAAGCTTCACATTTACTTACGCTTCACAGTTACTTATGCTTTTGTACAGTTTGAACGCAAATTGCATGCTTCTGCAGTTTGGGTGGGAATAGCGGGCTTCCACACTGGAACTTGTTAAAGCTGTGGTGTTCTATTGATGTTTTTTTTAAACCTGCTTTTTCTGTTCGATCCACTTACGACAGGGTTCCAAAATCAAATGCATACCGAACCCAGATTATGTGATTTTTTTAGACGTTTTTTTTTGTATGCATCGAACACTGGACTTGACCCAGGGATCAATATCTATATCAGCAATGTTTAATTTCTGTTGTGTTCTTGCTCCTCAAGCAAATATGTTGTATTTTCACGGACTAACAAAATTGTGATTATTTGCAGAGCAAATTATTGGAAACGGAAACGCGATGCACAGAAGGATCGGTGTTGCCTGAATGGATCCAGAAGAAACAAACCAGGAGGGCGTGTGTTTGCGAGGACCTACCGTCCTGCTGCAACGCTTAGAAGAAATGATCCATATGCTGATGCACTAGCTTTAGCATATCCTCTGGAGCAGCTACTTATGAGTCCAGAGACAACGACCGTTGCAGACTTCAGAAATCTTCCGCCGCCCAATATTTGCGGAAACTGATGCAATGCAGAAAGTCTTCCTTGATTCTTTCTGTAGAATCTCCAATAATACTTATACTAAGATATTCTTTGTTTCCTAAGGAGAGAGTTAAAGATTTTTATAGTTACTAAGAAGTTTTTACCCCGCTGCTGCTGTTGGCCAAGCAAAATAGGTCAGCTATTTTCCTACTGTTTTTCAATTCCCCGTATGAGTCAGTACAGTAATTTTATACTGAATGGCAAAAGGTATTAAATAAACCAGGCTAATATATATATATTTTGCACAAGTTTTTTTTATTCCCCCAAGACTAAAAGATACAAGTTATATTTTAAGGACCAAAGTTAGGCGCCCTCCTAAAAAAAGTGGTTCGAGGATGATTTCAACACAAATCTAAACATTATCGTAGCCACGAATGTTTGAATTTTGAATTTCCGATAAAGGTTGGCTCTTCCCCTATTTTCAGCTTCACGAAATCTGTCTGCTCATAATCGTAATTGTTTAGAACTGGATGACTCAAACTTGCCCCGACTTAATTTTAGAATGGTAGTGGAGGTTAATTAATTGTAAAATTTTGAAAACACCAACACATAGTCTACTAGTTTAGTACTCAAATAACAGAATTCTAATACTCACGACAAACCAGAGAAATTGGTGACTACATTGCATGGATAGAACATGAATGGAACGTAGATTTCTAAATAATTTAAGCAAATTGCTTATAATCCAAATAGTACAATGTGTGGCTCAAGTTGGGTGAAGCTTCCTTCTTTGTTATTTCTCCAGTAAATCGAGCCAACTTCCTTGCGTAGTAGGTTACCGCTGGCACTCTGATTGTGTTTCCAGCCGTGAAACAAAGATGACATTGCCGAAAGGTGAATTTTTGAATTTGATCTGCTGTAAATTTGCTTCCATTGAAGAGAACTTCATAATAGGTTGGTCGGCTGGTTCCTTCGCTTAAAGCTTTAGAGACGAGGAAAAAATCAAAACTGAAAATACAACGATTGTTTAGATGTAATTAGTAAATCATTAAATTATTATATCTTGGTAGGCACAGTTCACTTCTTAGCGTATTTTTATTTCGGGTTCCACTTCAGTCAATTGTACTGAGAAAGATAATGATAATGAACATCTAGGGAGGACATCGGAATCGGAAGTCTATTTACTGACAGACTTTGTATTACTGGTATTACGGTTATGGATTGGGTATTTTCGAAGTAGAATCGTTTAACAGGTAAATAAATAAGCAAACACCAAATTGCTTGCAAATGTGCAACCCACAGGCAAAAAGCGACGGACATCCAGAATTGATCCACAAAACAAAGATTCCAAATATTTGGAATCGGTTAAAGCTACCAATACATCGAAACAACAGTAAAATAAATTAGATTGTTAAGCTACTTTCTACGCTTACCATTCCGCAGTTGTCAGAACATCATCCAAGACGGTTCCCGGTGGGGGATTCGCAAACTCTTGATCCTTTTCAATCAGAAGCACATTATGAATGCTCCTCCCCACGACGACGTAGGTAATAGGCACGAAGACGCCCATTTCTATGAAAACGTTCTGTGGAGCAAATATATGTATTTCCTCAGCTTATGAATTCAAGGTAAGACGCAATTCACTATATCAATCTTAACCTTAACTATATAGTGAATTGGTAATAACCTGTAGAGGCTCAAGCTCCTTCTCCAGTATTCCAAAGAGCTGATCACGCCGAAGGTCTTCTCGATAGAAGACGACAGCCTCAGGAAACTTCAGGTTTCTGGTAAACCAGTCAGCAACACACTCTGAATTCAAATATTAGCACGAATCGTTCAATTATAAACGCGCCAAATTGTTATCCAACCGGGTTTCCAACTAATTATAGTGCATTAGCTACATGTGTTAATACTGCTTTCTAATTACTTCGTACTTACTTCGGAATAAAGGGCCAATCTCATCTTCCACTTGATCAGCGACGAGTGTTGCAGCTGAGAAAATTTTTCCAAGGCCTGAGGACATAGTTGTAGTCATTGCCAGCACAATAGGTTCAGTATCTATATGCCGATATGTGGTACAGCCCACCACCATGAAATCTTCCTCAGGAATAGGAGGGAATGCAGGAACCAGATTAAACGGCACTCCTCCGAGACACACGTTAATGTCCAACACTAGTCTTTGAATGCTTCTCGCGTTTCTCAAAACAACCTTGTCAGCACCGTAGAAATAAGAGAACACTAAAAAATTCAGAAGCAAGAAGCAAGCATAATGTTAAAAAACATACGACAGGGATTGTTCATTGAGTGAATAAAAACTAAACCATCCGCAGCTTGGAATAATTTCTACTGTGACAAGCTTAAATGAGCGCCGAAAAGCAACATCGGAAATCGGAAACCTAGCCTACTAAGAACAATGTGCTATGTGCTACACCAAAAACCTTAAATTGGAAGAGCGCACGACCAGATCCCAGCTTTGTACTGCATTACATCAATATAACTTAAACATTTGAAACGATAGTAATAAACAGAACTATACCTCCTTGTTCTACCGTGCAAAATCTTTTTAAGTTGATGTAGAACTGTACATCTTGAGTGATCAGAACCAGGATCCGAAGTTTTCTTCCATACTTTGATAGTGCTTCCAAAATAGCTCCAGTGTATATATTCAGATCCGATGGTAACATCCAAAGCCTATCAAATAGTACAAGTTAAATGTTAATTTCAATAACGAAGAAAGAACTCACAAACGTGAAAACCTCTTTTTCTATCAGGCTCATTTAATTATCGAGCCATCAATAATACATTTTGCGACTTACACTTGACACATTTGCATCAAAATCCCCATTGATCGGGAGGCTCGTCCCATATCCTCAATAAGACCATTCAAATCTTCCACCTTAACACTCTTGGGTGCAACAATGAGCGTCACCACCACCTGCACTGGATTCAGGAACATGTGAGCTGTAATAATTATGTTCAAAGAGGGCACACAATTAATCAACCTGCAACGCGTAGCTTGTTGTAATATAATTTCTTCGTATCGTCAAGCAACAAACCTTGAAGGAGATTCAAGAAGTCGTTACTCGTATTTGGAACTTCAATAATATCACCGCAAGTGGAATCTGAGTTCTTGAAAATCAAAGATTCCGGTGCCAGAACGCGACCAAACACATTAAAAGGCGACATGGAAACTCTGCCCATTTGAAAGAGCTCGATCTGTTGTTGCATCTAAATCGAGGAAATTCAAGTTTGAAATCACTGCTTGTTTCAACGAAAGAGGCGCCATTATCAATTGAGTATCGTATTTCAAATCCCAGGCACTGCGTGCGTATTTGGACATGAGTAGTTTGCTTATGGGGCTAAACTTTTTGAAGTGTCACGTGTCACACTCAAACGTACCAAGTATTAGGTTAAATTACCTAAAGCATAGTTCCATTGAATCAAGCAACGCGAAACACTCACCCCAGAACTGATTCTCTCCAACTGCTGGAAAAACTTGCCCATGACCTGCTCTGGCGAAGGATCATACTCAAGCTCGTCATTCGTGCAGATTACAAAGTCATCATAGTTCAGACCTGGCTCCTCAGAAATTGCTTTAATTCCTTCGCATAGACAGACTTCGGCAGGGACCTCAAAAATAATGGTTTCCTCATTTCGATGACTTTGCTTCATTGGAGTGAGTTGAATAAGTGGTTGGCGGTCGGATTCAAGAACGTAGTGGTGTCTGCGAAGGGAATAAATAAATAATTTCAAATAGCAAACCCTTCTATGCTTTCGAGACACCATTTAATTTCCTTACCATCATTATTCGATTTGGTATAGAAAACATATTGACATAGCATGGCTCACCTGCGTTCAAACTCGAACATGTAATCCAGTGTGTCGTCGTAATCAGAAGTGTCGTCGGCCAGGGCATGATCATCCCATCTAACTCCAACGATCTTGTTCCAGAAACAACCGCTTAGGTGCTTGACGTGAACTTTCTTACCGATCAATCTCGCCTCGATGTACCTCCTCTGATGGGACTGGCTCAAATTCTGTTTCTGCATGGCTTCCATGGCGGGTTCAATATTATCTAACACAGTCGGGCGATAGCATAAGAAGGCACCGGAACGGAGGGTCAGAATTGGATGACAAGTCTCATGTGGTCGGAAGCTCACTGAAAGAAGACCATGGGCCACGAAGGATTTCTTCAATTGAACCATGGACGAATCAGTGAATGTATCCTCCTCTGCATTGACGTCTTCGTACTTGACTGCCCGAAGCCCGAGTGGACCGAAAAGTTTACGGATCATTTTGTTGTAAACTCCGTGGAGTCTAGGTGAGTCATGGGCTACTTCTTGGATCCACGTCAAAGTGATTGTTACGAGTCGACTGGGAACAGTTTCTGAAGCTTCATCTCGGTTCTCTTCATCTGGAATACTGCTCTGTAGGATGATAGAGTCCCGATTTCCCGTGAGCAGTTGGAAACAAAGAATATTTGCTCCTTCGTAAATGTAGCAACCGCCGCGAAGACTTGCTGAGTGCTGGAGAAGCAACTTCTTCTTAACGGAGATCTTGAGGTCAGCCGGCTGAAATACAACGCGGTAGGAGTAGATTTTCCAGTTCGGGTCCAGCTTCACTTGGATAGAGTTGGTCTTCAGCTCAATTATTTGGCCCTGTGTTCCTTGCTTCATTACGTCGAGACTGGGTGAGCTCAAATTGTATAGGTTGGAAACGGAATCCATGTTCTACAAAAATGCGGGAAAACTGGAAATCATGTCGATTATTTCAAGATCAAAGTGATCTGTGTAATCGTTCTGTTTGGTTAAGGTTTATAAAAAGCGCATTGTTGCCGATCCTGAGGCGTATTGTAATGAGGATTCAAATATTTGCAACAAGTACTTTTCAAGAAGCGCTTGTTGATCGGATCTGTGACAACTACAACATCGTAAAAATCAAACTGAATATTTATTCTTTCCATCAACAAACGTTACACTACACTAATGTTTTACGTGTGGTTCTAAATACAACATTTAAAAATTCAAAATACAGTGAAGCCGAGCTAACGTGTATCCTTCATATACAGAATCAAAGTCTGTCGCAAATATAAGAACGCTGAAAAAAGAAATAATATTAAAAGAATTATTGGACGTCAAAGCGTTTTCGTTTTTTAATTCGGTTTATTCGTCGCAGACCAGTGGTATTAATATTAACCCAAGCTAACCCGGTCAGAAATCATATGCCGCTTTCGGTATCAGAAGGAAGTCAGAGATTGAGATTCGAGAGAAGTTCGCCTTCTAAGATTTTTGAAAATTGTCTTTTTAAATGTTCAACTTACCCTATAGTGTCCCTTTCGGGAATCCGAAATGATCCTTCCTTTTGAACAACGAAAGCGCAAGGCACGAAGGGACCTCGAACGACCTAAGGAAATGTCGCCCTTTTCAAAGGTATCAGCGATCAACCTTCCACGAGACTTGAGTATAAAGTATTATTATTACCACTTACCACCTGCTCGTCACCTTTCACCTTATCTGGGCTGGGGAAAAACACACTACCTCACCTCAGTCACAAGAACTGAGCTCCCGTTTCACCATTCGCCAACAACACCAGCCACAACCAGTCGCCACCGTTCACCTAAATACCAGCAGCCGCTCGCTCCTGTTTACTTGAGTTTGTTTCTTTCTCTTTTCTGCTGAGATGGTTTCCAGGGTATTTTTGTAATATAAAAAATTTCGCGAATACAATT
>JAQFYU010002328.1:0-12171 GCA_034694905.1 Ceratophysella granulata
AGGTAGGAATGTTGGGAAGGAAGATAGGGCCAGAAATGATTTAGTGAGGACCAATTACATTAAAGACGGTTCCATCATCCTTCTCGCTCGGGAACGACAGACGAACCAGCTCCGATCTCTTTTTCTTTTATTTATTAACATTCTGGAGAGAGCGATACATAATAGTATTAGGACTGAAGGAGACTGTTTTCTGTTCATAAGGAATTACCAAAACTATTTTCTCCTTCTCATCCTTCACTAAATGTATCAACTTCCAATCAATGGGAAACTCAAGGAATGAAAGCGATGAAAACAAGAACGATATGGGACACATACGTGTCCCTAGCCATTGATCCGAATGCCACCGGCTTCCACCTTTCACCGTAGAAAATTTATGTCACCCTCCTGTTTTCACCGTTTATCCCTACTTTTGCCTTGATTTTAACGCATTACACGCCTATCCACTCCACATAGGATAAACATATCCGCTTAAACTATTAAGCATTAACAAAAAATCGAAGCTAACGGTTGAAATCAAAAACCGTTATTGAATTATTGTGAACAAAGTTCGGACAATTTATGTAAAACGAAAGATAAAGACACTGTTCCATCATTTGTCCCACTTCTGATTACAAATCGTGAATAGAATAAAACCAGTTCAATCAATTATTTCAAAAATCAACGTATGGTACAATAGTGGCTTCAAAATTTACGTATTATGCCATTGTTCTAGGAAATATTTTCATCATAATGAAATTTTTGAATTGTCAATATGAATCTAGGAAACAATAATTGTGTTTCACGAACATAAAAATATTTTAAACAAAAAAGGCTCAAATATTAATCCCAAGAATCGGAATTAATGAAATTATTGAGAGTTTTGAATATCCTGATGTAGGTTGGCTACACAGAGCAAAAATTTTGAAAGGAAAGCGATTTTACTGGAATTGTGTCAAAATGTAAAACAGATGTGCAAACATAAATTAAAATAACTTTCTTTTTATACTTCAATATCGAATTTAATCGACTTTTTCAAATAGTTGAAATTCCAAACTGAACAAACCCTAGTTTGCACTGAGAAGCTGCTTCTTTCAAATAGCATCACAACAATGGTACTGGTATAGGGATCCACATTCTGTAATGCCCTATTTTAGTCGAGCTAATGCTCTCAACAATATTGTACTACTACGTCATTGGATTTGATCCTTGAACCTAAATCCCAAAAAAGTGGAACCATGAACTTTTGAAGGAGAAAATGGTGTGAGTGAAATTTGATATTGGATAGTTGGGCCAGGGTTCGAGAGGAGCCTTAGCTTTGGGTATGTCCAGTGATGCTGGTGGAAGTTGAAGTTTGTGGACATCCCATTCTTCCGCCAGTCTTCATATTATTTCACTTTCTTCTTCGGATTATCCCTGGAGAAACGAGCTCAAGAAGAAGGAAACCGACGCTCCTATTTAATTTCCTTCCACTCATCCAAACCCTCCTAATTCTCCATTTTCTGACTTTCTCGACCATGAACTATCATCTTGGATTCCCATAGACGTCATTCCCTTTCTCCTCCCTTCGTCCACTCTCAATTATAGAATGAGACACAATAGAAAATCCATGTTCTGTTGGAGGCAGTCACCAAATATTTTCCCGATGGGTTCACACAATACAGCCGTAAGAGTTTTAGTTTTTTTAAAGATGAAACTCGAGAATAATTTTCGCGACATTTAGTGTAATTCTCAATAAAATAGGCCTATATATTTTCCCACAATAGTTCATCTTTTTCCATGCTAACTCTAAAATACATTTTTGGCTGTCGTAAATTACTTTTTAAATCTGGCTGACATGATGGATTAAGCTTATGTTGCTATAAAAATACAGTAACCTTCGCGTACGTAAGATGATTTGTAAATATTTGGTATATATTTCGAAAAAGACTTTTTATATACTTTTGGACTAAGTAGATCAGATATGATTATAATAACGAAGTAACGACATGGGCGAAAAATTTCTGAAAACTTTGCGATATTGCAAATTATATTTAAAGGTCTAGTCCAGAGATTGGGCGTAGTCATTCGGCTAGTACATGCTATAGCCTGATATTGAGTCGGGAAAATTGAATCTCCTCAGTCAATACTGATCTTAGAGTCTCGAAATGCATTGCAAAAGATTGAGAATGAACCAATCTACATCTTCATCTCAGATTTTTTGATTTGTAGACACGGAAAAAAGTTATTACGACTCAAAGTAGTGCCTGAATTACGTCAAATTTGGGCAGTAATAGCTTTTTTCAGTGACCACTAATCAAAAAAACTGTGAAATGAAGCCGCGGATTGGTTCTTTTTCGTCGTTGACGAAAAACCCCGAGACTCTGCGACCAATAATATTGACTGAGGAGATTCAATTTTCCCAACTCAATATCAGGCTACAGAATGCACTGGCGCCCAATTTCTGTATAAGAGCCTTAAACCTAATTTAACATAACGTAGACCTAACTTAACCTTTGTCTAGTACTTACAAATTAGAAGAAAGTACAAATTAATTAGTATTGGAAGCGTACACCGGGATTTGGAAATATTAATGGAAGAGGATAGTCTGGTCTGGTGTGAATCTGAATCTGGGATTTTAATTATTCAAAAGTTATGAAGGAGAGGAAATCTGGTGTTTGGAAGGAAGTATTGGGAGCGGAGATAGGAGCGGAAGATGAGGAATAATATATTAGACTAAAGTAGGTCATCATTGAAATGAGAAAAGTCGGTGGAATTCTGTCCAGACGCGACGAGTCCCAGAGGAACGGAAATGGAAATGAGAAATTAATTTGAAATGTGATTTTCCAGATGTTCCTTCCGTCTTCCCAACTTCCAGCATCAGTGCACCAGCCAAGAAGCTCCTTTTTTCAATTGTTTATTTGGCCTCAGGCCCTCACGCCACTTATCCTCTAAACTAAACTCAAGAACCGCTTTGACTACGCTTCAGGAATCAAGAAGCTTTTCTGTAGCTAAGGCTCCAGTCCAGCCAGGGTTTCAACTTCCAACATCCAAAATCCAGTTGATGTTCCAAACCCAGCATCTTGCTGAACTGGGAACAAGAGGATTAGTGTCGGTCCTAGTACAAGCAGACTTTATTCGTAGAGATTAAATAATTATGCGTAGCAGTAACATTAACCATGGCTGGAAGGCATCTTTGGCAGAAAAGAGTTTGGCAGCTTAACCCGTTTGTCTCAGCCTCAGCAAATCGCTGAAACTGGAACTTGCTTCACATCTTGGTCTGCTATTTGTTTTCTGCACTCACAAAGATGTAGCCTTTTCCTCTATCAAACAGTTCGTAGGCTTGTTTTACCTTCTAATGAGACATCGAACAAACGACACTGCTCCGTGTGATGAAACTTAAGAGTAGCCTTTTGAAAGGGACTGACGCCAATCACATTATGTAGAACCTAATTCATTGGCATGATCAAATAAATTTTGCGGGTCTGCAGCTCATCACTTTTCCATATTACCCAAATCTTTGAAATTAGTGACAAATTCAAGGCGATTGCATGAATTAATTAGTTTAATCCCAAGAAATTCAAAAAAACTGAACATGCGAGTATTGAGTATGAAACAAGATGCTAAATATTGAATTTATTAATTATAGTCACATATAGTCAACTTTCCACTATTTTCTACCTGAACCATCAATGCATGCAACATGCAAATATCATAATTTTGATACCAATTCAAAAAATGTGGCATATTTAAAATGCGATAATTAGCTTCAGTCTCGTAAAACTAAGTTGGCCATGCCATTCCATAGATGCAGTTCCAAAAACTGAAATTGGCCTCAGTTTCGCTTAAAAGAATGCTACCGATCAAGTTCTGGAATGTAAGTCGAAGGACAGTGATGATAAAGTGTAAACATTAGCCCATTTTAGCAACGAAAATGGCGATATTGATTGGAATTAATTTAATCGGGAAAACAGAAAATAGGTATAGTATTTTTATAATTTTTGGACAATTATTTTAGTACAAACATTTTTTACCAATCCGGATTTTACCAGTGAAGCCAATCACCATCATCTAGGACATGCAACATTGTGTCTATAGAATCTTAATACAAAACTGGATAAAGAAGATCAGATTTAATTTGAAGTGAATTACAAACAAATCCTGCGCCTCAGTTTCAGTTGAAATCCCATTGACACAATCTGCTTGTAACTTTCTCAATATGCAATTATTTCATTCATTGACTACAGTAAGACAATTATAGTTCCTTAGACTTACTTTCATGCGGATTGGACTGAGCGCTTTGTAAATCATCCTAGCTTAGTTTTTGTATTGCTTTTTTACTTCCAGTCAGTCAGCACTCGCCTATATGTATTTTGTACATGCTTCTCTGTCCATGTCCATGGTTCCACGTTCCACCGCCACCCCAATTCCAAGTAGGAAATTAAAACCGAACACGTTTCGTAGGAAAATTAAGAAATTATCCCAAACATAAAGTTTCTTGTCGAACAGCAGGAGATCTGTGGATAATTTGATTTGTTCGAATGTCTACCCTCGTATTCTAGTTTCTTCTTCTTAAGGACAAATTCCCCTCCCTATTCCTACATCCGAATTACGGCTTCTTGCGTAAGATAGAAGGGACGAAGATTCGTAGTCATTCTGCCGGATTGATCAGAAATTCAGCTTACGCTTCGCGAACATTCACATTACCGCTTTGTCCTATAATTTTGGTTCGTTGTTCCTATTTAAAATTATCAATATTCAAACTTCTCAGGCAACACGTCCAAATCTGAACAGTTGCTAGACGAAATATTTTATCATAGGGTCCGTTGGGTGGCAATTTCTTTGTATCATCCAAGGCGAGTTGTTGTCTGGGCGAATTCAGCTTCATGGAGTAGGCCAAGTATGTAGTATGTCATTATTTCCATCGTTTGGCTTGATATTTTCAACTTTAATGGACTTAGTCAAATTAGTAGGTTGCAGAAAACGCATTTCAGTTAGATTAAAGTTAGATTTGGGAATTGTTTTGATCACCGCAGCAACGTCTATAAATCCAAATTTTGTTCCAGTTTTTAAAATTTCCAGATTTCGAAATTCCTTACCCAACAAATTAAAAATAGACACGCCCGTGTTGAGTATTACAAATAGAATTTGTAATGGTCTAAAAAATCTGTTTATAGTGGGAGTCGGGTCCAGACCAGATGTCAGAACCCTTCAGATTGGCTACATGCCAAATGTACAATATATTACACAAACTAATGGAAACGATTTACTACCCCTTGAGGTAGACAACAACTGTCCTCATCGTTGGACTAAATTAGTCAAAATTCAACTTGCAATGCTAAGAATCTCGAGGTAATTTTTTGCGTTTTTACGCATAAGGATCAAAGATTTTATTGTGTATCCATGTAACCCTGAGATATAACCAAATTGAACGTGTATGACTTCTGCGATGTTGCCGGTTTTGGTGGTATTCGGGCTTTCGAACTCACAAGTAGATTGTTACGAATATTTACATGCATATTTAAAGACTATTGCTGAGATTCTAAGGTCATTAGTTTACTTGTATTTGGTAGAGTCAATTCCGAGGCAGAGCTTAGAAGAGCTCTGTTCAAAACTATTCATCATTATGATTTCATGGAACGGAAGTCTGGAAGAAGGCTAAGAATTCAGAATTTATCACTTGTGTCTATGTGCGGAGATAGGAGCTGGCGGATTATGTGAAAGTGACAGATTGGAGGATGATGTTTCCAGGATAGGAGCAGTGGCTCCTGGGCTCTTCTGTCTTGGCCTGCCTGGCGGTTCAGACAGAATTCAGAGAGCATTAAAAAGCCATATTACATGGAAACTATTTACATATACGTACAGAGCTGCAGATGCTACTGGCCCACTTTTTAATTAAACCCAAAAGGCCTGTTCGTCCTTTTGCAAGGAAATGGAGAAAAGAGCCAAGCCAGGACCAATCTGTTCTTTCCCTTCTTTCTTTTCTGGTTCCAAGTGTCGTGAAAGTGACAAATGATGCTGGAATGTCCTCCGTCTCGAGATGCCTTTCTCATGTCAGACACAGAAATGTATTTTATTGGCGTTTCATATATACGGACGTACTTAGGAACCCTTGTATATTTATTTACTTCACTTAGGTACACGCAGAGTGTACAATCCACAGCTTCCACCATCCCTGTCCCTTCCTCTTCAATTCAACTAATCCGGTGGAACTTTCTGGTCCCAAAAGAAAAATGTACATGGTGCGTCGGAATTAATTTCCACTCAAAGATTCCATGCCGTATTTAATAATCAGGGTAAGGCTGTTTTTGCAAAGACACATTTTCAGGGACTTCCTCTAAATTTTATTTGTAGATTTGGCTGTAACTTAAGACCACGGCGATTAAAAAGTATACTATAATTCAAATTTTGAAACATTTTATGATTTTGCTGCATATTTGCATATTTTGATACTTCCTAAAATTTGGTGAATTTTTTCCAACAGACTTCTAAAACTTCACTGCGTATTTTCACACATGTTGAAAATCAATTTATGTGATACGTCTTTTCCAAAAAATGTTTTGATTATTTTTTAATATGCTACTTTGCAATTTCAAATTTTTTGCCGCCTGTCTTTAATTTCATGTAGTATTTCAACATGTTTTTACAATTTTTTTTAATTGACTGATTTGAATATTCAACTGTGTAGGCTTCTATCAAAACTTGCACTCTATTTTTGCATATTTGCATTTTTGATACAAATTTTAAGAAAATAATTGAATCTACACTTCTATATTTTTTCCCCCAATTTTGTATTTTTGGTAGAATTTTAAAAATACTACTTGAATCAGAGCTATGTACTTTGTTTTATGAATATTTGCATTTTTTGTACAAATAAGAAAATAATTGAATTCTTTTAATAAGTGCATACGTACCTTGCCTAATTAATATTCCATTAAAATGGAAACTTGGCAACATCGGAGAGCATTTCTAAAATTTATGAATCTAATGCTAGTGCTAGAATGAAGACAAAATACAAATTCAAGGAACAATTTTACTAAAGCCAATATACGAAGCTGTTGTGAGCAGCCCCGTACAATGTACAAGGTTCTGGTAAGTTTGATAGGTTACACTTCCCTTCCAGATATCCTTCCCTTCTGTCCAGCCAAGATTTATTAATCCCTTTTCCTATTTTTCTCCATTCCAAACCCTGTAAAAACTATTTTATTTTGTCAAAATGTTCTTTTTCCCTGTTTTTATATCCCTTCTCTACGAATCAATAGCAAGGAAGGAATGTGAGGAATGTGAGCTATCAAGGGGAAATTCTCGCTCTCCCGCTCCATCATTTAGTAATGGGAACTAAAAAATGCAAGTGCTTTTAATTGGAAAAAAAGTTTGATAACTTGTCTGAACTAGACCAGTACTGTAGAATGGGCTTGGAAGCAAGACAAGAATACCTGTCTCAAGAATAAGTTTTGAAGTACGTCCTTTCCAATTTATGAAAACTATTCGTTAAATCCGAAAAAGGGAATAAGCTGCATGGGTATTCAAATTTCCCAAGTACAATCTGGATATGCAGCTCGTACTGTCATGCATGCTCGGTGGAATGATGAAGCGGCTTCAGTTGGGTACTAGACGTGTTTTCATGTTCTGGAAGAAGGGTATTTTGGTTCGTAATAAAAAAATACAAATTGAATTTTTGCTCCTTAGTTGAGCGTGATCTGTGTTCTGCGGTGCTTCCCTTCCTGTCCATCTATTTCCCATTAAACCGTTTTTCTTCCCTTCACCCATTCCATCTCTGTCTCGCCAGACTTTCTCCGCTCTGCCTAACAACATTCTGCCATGTATGAAGTTAAATGATCCGTCGTCAAATCATACCTACTGTTTACGTGCTAGAACCTACGCCTGATTTATTTAATGTTTTTTCCTCACAGAAATCAGATGGGGGATTTGAGTAACCAGCCCAAATTTATGACCACATTTCAGCAGAAATAAAACACTTAGTGAGAGAATTATGTATTTACAAGGTAGATATATCAAAGTACAGGTTGGGTTGTTGGGAATCTTGCTACTGGGAATGGCGAATTCCAATCCGGCGAAACATTAGCATTTCTAAAGTGAAATTAATATACGCAGGAGGTAAAATATAAATTCACATTTTACATTCTCAGGCATTTTGCGAATGCCAAGCTATTAGTACAAGCCATTGTCGATTAAGCCAATAACTATTAATTTAAGTTTTATTAATATTGAATTAATTTAGTTCCAAGCTCTGGCGGGTTTACAATTAGATAAATCGATTTACTGCAACTACTCGATTATTAATAATTATTATTATTCGATTTACTCGATTTCAATTGAATGTATTCAACTTACACTGATTCTAAAAACCAAAAAATAGATGCTATTAGACGGACCTAAAAACGACCACTTTTGACAATAATTTTGACTGGAAGTGTTATAGCTTATCTAAATTAACTTTTGACCTTCGGAAAATGTATTCCGAGCAAGTCAAGATATGCATTAAATAATTAATGAATTTAAATCAGTGATTTTTGCACATTTCCGTTGGTCAAAAGTAGTATTCAGAAAAACTTAATTTAGTTAAGACACTTTTATTTAGTTTAGACAAGGTAAATATTGGACAAAGGAGTATCCTTTAAAAGTTATAATAATATTAAGTCTAAAAGCAATATTTTTTCTCAATTACAGAAACGACAGATGTCTTTTTCAGAAGTTACCAATTATAACAATAAATCAACCTATTAGTGCGATTTATATTCCTATGCGTAGTACCAAAATAGAAACCATTAATGCAAAACATGCTGATTTCAAAATATCTGTACACACGGTTACAATACGAGTATTAATAAAATTAAGCCTCTTATCAATGTTAATCAATGTAAGCGTAGCTTGACTAGTCGAATTGCACGAGCAACTGTACTTAGCGAGATTGCGATTCTCAATTAAGCCGGAAATTACACATATCAATATCGTATCTCATATCAAAATTACTCAACTCAAATTATTGCCAAAAATATTCGGATGAAGCGTTCACTCTTTACAAATTAGATATCAAGTGCTGGAAATGTTATTTGAGGTTTTCATACTATTTACTAATACAATAAAAATATTTCACATATATTTGCACTTTACTGATAAATAAACTAATCGTAAAATGAACAGCCCAAAAATATTCTTCGAAAATAGCCAACTCCTGTGTGAATACATAGTTTGGAAAGAGAAAGCAACTTTCTCCAAAGAATGAAGAGTCTTTTGCCGAACTGAGATTCTCCGTAAAGGTGTAACGTTAGGTAGGGAGACAGGAGACAGTGGACAATATATAAAGTCCAATCCCTCTATTTATAACTATTTTGTGAGGAAGGCGGTTTTCTTGAGGACATTTCCTTTCCCAGACGGGTTGGTTTTTGGTGGTTCTAGTATGCGGCGAAAGGTTTGGAAGGCCGCTTTGGCACTCTGAAATAAATTGGTATTGATGGTAGATGGGATGGAGAGGGGAGGTGGTCTTTGGAGATGAGAGAGTGAGAGTTGGAGTCCAAGTGCAACTTCCGTTTGGAATTAATGAAAAAACTTTTCTCATTTGAATTCAATAAATTCGGGCTGGGAGTCTTTGAATATACGGAACCGATTCTTCGTTTAACCAGGCGTGTGTGAGGCCTATGTAAATGTAAACGGAGAGCTGATCTTAGACTCCAGCTTATAAAAAAACTTTCTTGACGATTGATTTCTTCCCACTTTTTATACAAACCACCATCCGCTCGTCTGGACCTGGGAGCTCATCTACTTATTGAACCGCCGCAGGCGTCAAGAACTAAATGAGCCATATGTAATACCAATCAATTTACCTTAATTTACAACAGGCTTCTCGGAACGCTTGAAAAAAAAAACCTGGAAAATAGAATTGATATGCTGACGGACACCCAACAATCACATCTTTTAAGAACATTTTAATTATAGTTAAAATGTTCGATTAGGCCAACCATTTTTCTTAGCATTGTAGCAGATAGCTCAAACTTGAAAATTTAAGAATCCCAAATATCTTAGACATACGTATCTAAGGCATGCAAAAATACAAATTAGAACGCTCATTGAGGTTTACGAATTTAAGATCAAGACTCATAGCACCGGGTTTCAACAAAAAAATACATTTCTTGGTTTTTTGCTTAGTTTGCATGTTTTAGGGTTTTACGCACTATTCTCATTTTTTTTCAAATTTTGGTACAAATTTTGTGTTTAAAACACTTTTCCATTTAGATAGAATTGAGATGTTATATTTATATCCATTTAGAATATTCTGACACTTCTTGCAGGTAAATTCTCATTTTAATAGTACATAGTTGTTTATTGTTCATACAAGAAACTTCGACTGTTCTTGGCTCAAAATATCAATATCTTGCTTTTGAATTTAACGAATTGAATTTAATTTGATGTTTCTCAACATTGCTTCTATTTTAAACTTTTGATTGGCTGGATTTCATACCCAACAATTAAATGGCTGGATTTTCATATCTGTCGAAATGGCTCCTTCTGTATAAAAAATGTTTTTGGTGAATATTTTAGTGCATATTCGTAGTTCGTACGTATTTAGACTGTTTTTACTGTATAACACGTTCTTAAAGGTCATATATTCTATGTACCTCTAAGATATTCAAATGATAATGTATGTTTCGATGATTAAGAGCAAAAAATACAAGTATCGGCAAGTAAGCTTTCAATTATTCTATATTTACAGATCTGCAGGGAAGATACACCATTTGTCTCTGATTTGAAAAAATATTCAATGGGTTCTAATAAACTGAAACCATTGTGATTATATTTCATTGAAGATATAGCCAATTAAATGTACCCCGGAATATTTCCACATGTTTGGAACTGACTTCGTTCCGCTTTTATATAATTTATATCTAGATTGCAATCGTACACTGACAATATCAGAATTTGTTCTGGCAATGTGATCTCACAGGTTCGGAATTCGAATACTCCAATACTACATAATTGATTGCAAGGAGGAGGAGCATAAATTCCATTCGCCTCAGCTATTTGTTTCCCAGGCATGAAGCATGAAGCCCTGTACATTTAGTGCGAGTCTCTTCTTGTAACTGAGCCCGTATTTCATCAAACCTCCATTTGTCTCCCATTTAATTCTATCCAGCCCATCCGTCCATTCTTTCAATTAGACAGAAGAGTACCCAGTCAATCAAATAAAGTACGTTTTCTCTCTTTCCTGAATTCCGCTGAGAATTCCTGTCTCCGCCTCATACAGAGAACATTGGCTGACGGGAAGTCTTATGAGTCTCAAGTCGGGACAGAAGTAATAAATAAAATAAACTACAAATGCTCGTCCTGACTAATACGCTCTCCTTCCTCCGAGCAGGAACACTCGACCTCCTGCCTATCACAATTGTCCATCTATGTATAGTCCCTCGCCAGGCACGTCCCAGACTCTCGAACCACTGAAACTTTAAATGACAGTTCTTGTTCCTGAAAAGCACAGAGCCAACTCAGACCTCTTTGTTCTTGAGGATATGATGAATGGAACGGTTAACAAATTACATTAACCGAAACGCATATGGTTTCATCTTCTTCCCCCTTATATTCTCTTTCTCTGGATTTAAAATAATAAATTTTTCATTGTGTAGCTCCGCTCTGCACTACAATACTCTACGTAAATGGAGGAAGGAAGAGGAGAAAGCAAATTATAAAAAATGCATGAGTGGGGCACAAATCAAAGTCAGGGTGCGGAGGAGGGTGCATGGGAGAAAGGGTCTCAGGACAGGATCAAGAATTTAATTTTTGATCAAAATGAGGGTTTTCCAAGTTTTCCCACAACCTAAGCTCCTCTAACTCTTGGATTTGCATTATACATATGAGTGTTTTTATATGGCTTTCTTGGAGGACTTTGGTGCCAGGCATGGACCTGCTTAAAATGTGGCGGCGGCTCAAGGGAGGATGAGGAAATGACCTTTAGTATGCAATGTAGTTCGGCTGTCTGCTGGGCAAACTTGAGACTTAAGTTAGGCATGTTTCAAATATCAAGGTTCCACTGTAGGGTTGTCAATGTTAACAAAATAGTGTTTAAGGCTAAAAATACGGTTGCAACTTCTATTGGAGCATTAATAGACTTTGACTCACAATTTAGGTCATATTTGTCATTCTTAACCATACTAGTATCTAATTTTTTTTACGTGATTGAATGAAACAAGATATCTTTAAATC